>NCVS01000929.1:75963-207146 GCA_003055095.1 Goniozus legneri
TTTTTTTTTTTTTTTTTAATAAGCCAGCGGCTATTGCGCAATTGATTCGGCTCTCTGATTCCTCGAGTCTCGTCTATTCCGTACGTATAGCGAGAAATGGTTTTCCGAGTCAACTACGTTCCAATATAAAACCGCAGTAAGGAAAATATATCTTAGTTATTACTACGTTTACGATGAGATCGATCGTTTCGCCAAATATTTTCCGGATTGTATTTCTCTTCTTACTCGGTACACGCGTTCAAAAAATTTACAGAAAATAGTCAGTGAAACTAATCGCATGTAAACGCGAATTTTTCAGTGTAAGATCGAAACAGGTATTTACTCAATTCGACAAATTTCTTTCCTCGGGGCAGTCGTTCCTTGGCTATGCGTCTCGAGTTTGTCGATTCTCGCAGGAAGCGTAATTCGATAGCAAATCGTAGCGAGAGGATAGGGCGAGAGCAGCGGGCGTAACCCATTATCCGACATCGAAATTTATAACGAAACGTGGCTGACACTATCGGCTCGTTATTTATCGTCGAGTGTGCGCCGGGCGCGCGTGTCCGGCATGTAATTTGCGCTTTTTCGCGCGCGTGTGCTCGAATACACGTATCGGGTGAAAAATATCAATTGATCGTGGAAGAATAACGGGTTGAAATCGCGCCGGGTATCGAATTAATTCAGGATCGATCGGTACGCGGTTATGATATCCCCGCGGCGAGGAAAAAAAAGGCGAAAAGAAGAGACGAGGAAAAAAAAAAATAAACAGCAAGAGGTGGCCGTGACGTCACACCGTTCGACGTCGACATAACGCGTGACAGCTGTAACGTGTTTTCTTTCTCTATCGTAACACGAGATAGACGAACTATAATTAACGCTATGTCGAGCACTCGAACAATCGGCATAATGGAACACGACGTCGAGACGCGACGCGCGATCGGACGCGACAAATTTTCGCGCTACATTTTTATACGTCTCGCTGTGTCGAAGAAGGAGCAAGTGTAGGAAAAAAAGGACGAGAGAATTGAAAGAAAACAAATAGGAACGACGCGAACAACGCCCGGCTGGAATCGTTATTACGAGTGCTTGCAAATATTGACTCGTACTACTTTGTCCCTGTGGTGTCGATCGTTGTTATTCTATTACAGAAATTACCACTTTTTTAATGGCCGGTATCGGGGAAAGGGGGGTGGCCTGGGGAGTAACAAACGGTAATTCATCTCTCTTTTCTTTTTTTTTTATTCGCATTTCCATACACGGTCACGTAAACTATATAACCGAGCGTATAACGCTCCGCGCGAAAGAAAAGAAAAAAAAGGCATAAAAAGAGGACAACGGGAACGAAAAGAGGTACAACTTTTTTAATTACCACGAAGCCGATAACAAAACGCGAAACGGTGTTAGATAGGAGAAAACGGATAACGCTCGCACCGTTGCACAATGCTATCGGCACGGCGAGCGTCGAGAGCGGATTTATATTTTTCCTTCGCGCTCGAATTAGTTCCATCGTCGGCGAAGTGCGTTTTCATCTCTTTTCCCGGCCGTCCCGTGTTAGCTCGCGACACTTTAGACTCTCTCGCGTGCGCGATCCGACCGAAAGCGCTGATTCACGCGATTTCTTTTAATTCGAGGCTACGTCACCATCGCGTAAACGCGAGGATACAACGTGTATCATCGAATTCCGCGCTGTTACGACGCGCTGTGTCGCTCGGTACTCGCGCTCACCGACAGCCAGTCGATTTCCCGGAGCCCGCGGGAGACGCTCAATCACGCGAAATGCCTGTCTCGGTGGGCCATAAACGTCTCTCGCCGTCGAATTTACCCCCTCGGGATTTTATATTCCCACTAGTGTGTAGATAGGTGGGGGAACCCACTTCGGAGCCGCCGAGCAATAATACGAAATCGAGAAAAATCGGCTGCGCGCGATGCATAAAACGGAGAAAACCGCGAACTGCATCCCCCTCTGGGCACTCTCGTCTTGGCATAAAACTTTTACGAGGCAACGAGCGTTTACGAGTCAGTCGATATAACGCGCGTTACGTAGAGCGGACGCATATGCGCACCGTTACGAGCCGAGACGGTCGCGAGAACGAAAGAGAGAGAGAGAGAGAGAGAGAGAGAGAGAGAGAGAGAGAGAGTGGATCGTAGAAAATATTGGCGGGGAACGATATCGGGATGAACTTTGATAAATCGCGTAGTGAAATCTTGCGCGCAATTGCGCAATTCCAATTCGTAATCGTCAAGCCCCTCGTGGGAATCTTTCGCCCAAGTAGGTAATGACCTGAATGAGTAAGGCGGGTCATCGGATCGCGAGGGGTGCCGGCGGAAGTCGCGGATAACGACCGGATCCCGTGTCACGCGCGAACTATTTGACGCAATCGTATTCTAGCGCGTTTGGGACCGCTTAACCATCGAGACGTCCGAATTTTTCAATTGAATCTTCGCAGCGAAGAACGAATAAGCATTCGATATTAACGTCGCGTTATTTCAACAATTCTCAAGCGATAGTTTTATTGGACAAATTTTTTTCCGTAGCGAGTTTTATGCATCGATGCAAATCCGAGTGATTAACGAACGCAAGTGTAACTTATATACCTATATGTACTAATTGCGTTTCTAGACATTGTATTTTAACAACCGTAATATAAATGTAATAAGTATTAATGTATTTTAATATATATGCTTATAAATGTACGACATAACTCGGTGTTTCAGAGGGTTGTAATTCAGAGCGCAAGACAAACTTGAATTTCAAATTGAATTTGCGAAATCGATAAATTTCGTTCGCCCGATCGATCGCGCTTCCTTCTCGAATTACGTTGAACCTTGAGACAAATATGGATAACAAGATGAACCGGTGAAATTCCTCGCAATGTTCGTACTTGGGCGTATTTTTTCAGACAATATTACGCAGGTGGAAAAATCAGTTTTACTACGTCGATTCGACGTACTTGTATTGTCGTCACGCCGATGACATCCATGAATTAAAAATATATATAATATTACTTATTCTGGTAACAGATCGTTCGTGTTGTGCGTCAATTTATACGCTTGTTTGCATTACGGAGATATGCATTCGAGCCTTTCTTGTTTCTTCGTTTTGCGCCATCCGTCTCGTTCGCGTATACACGACCCATCGGACGTTCGTTTCGAGCCGGGTGGGCTAAACATTTCGATCGCGACGCGGAGGACCTCGAACCCGGATTCGTTTTACGATCCTGAGACCCTAAAAGTTTATTTCGAGCCGATTAATTTCGTTTCGACGAAGCTTCATTTCTTCTCCCAACCCTAGGTCCTGGTTTCGTCCGAATCCAAAATACCTCCCGAGGCCTTGACGAAATTTTTTAACTGCTAGACCCGTTTCGAGCACGTCAATTTCTGCATCTAAAAATCTATTCACACGGAGCTGACTATCGTCCGTCGGTATGCGAATTGTGCAAAAAAAAAATGCCGTGAAAGAGTAAGAGAGGAATAAAAAGAACGCGGGTTTTTGCGCTCGCGAGAACGAGCAAATAACCATTTCGCCTTCGTAACAGTAGTCCTCTCCTTCCTGCTTTCCTCACCGCACGCACGCGACCGCTGCGATTCTCCTACTTCGCATCGAGCGACTCAAGGACTCGAGATCAGTCGTGAAAAACGCGAAAAACGCGAGCGAGACTGAGAGATTCGAGGCGAGAGATAAAAATTCAACCACCCCGATTCGAAAATTGAGACGAGTGTACGACATTCCAGCTTTTTATTCCCCGTCTATTTCATTTGCATATACGAATTATTTTCTCGAATATGCATCTCGAAATATATAACAAAGTTGAAATGTCGTACACCGAGGGTAGTGGCGATTTATCAATTCCCAGCTCGGAGTGGGTGTCTGGTTCAAGACTAAGTACGTATAAATAATTTCTCGCCTCGGGAAGACTCTATGGCGTGGTACGTGAGAGCGCGCGATATATTTTTAGAGACAATCGAAACTGCAAAGTTCGACGAAAAATGCGCGTTACCCCCACTCGGGTTCCCCGATTCGGGAAAATCGAGCGGTGCGAACCACCTGCTAACCGTGGGAGATAATTTCGGTAGCGTCGTACGCGCTCGGTATTTATAGGCGAAATTTACATTTATAAACCTCGCATTATTCCACGCGACACCGATTGTCTCTCGTGCGCTATTTCGGCTTCTCTCGCGTCTCTTCTCCCCGCAACCGGATTCGCTCGCTTCGCTTTTTTTCTCTCCTCCCTCTCTTTGTCTCTCCTCCACTGTGCTCCTCGACGTATGCGCGCCTTTTCGCGAACACACCTCTCGCGAAAACGAACGCCGTGTCAAAATTAATTTGCGTACGCTGGATTAATATTCGTGCATTGACGTCATGGAATAAAAATTTTGTCGTTTCACGCGGCATACGTGAGCATTCGAGGAGCGGGTGTGGGTAGTAGACGAGAACGCTTATCCATAGTGAGAAAAAAAACGCGCTATTTAGATCGCGGCGGGTTCGAGTTTTTTCGCACGCTGCGAACACGATTTCCCTCTTTGCGACTGTGGGGGTGGCTCTTTCGACGGGCTCGTTGCGTGAGTCGGAGCGCACGCACCACGAGACTCCTGGGAGATTGTTTTTCGGTAGGAGAGCGATCGTATAAGAGAGACCGAGTCGAAATTATTATCGGGGACCTCGATAATATTGACGAGGTAAACACATTTCGCACGCACAATTAGCGCCACGTTCTTTCGCGATCGTATGACGCAACTCGATGGCGGTTGACCGCGCCCCGACACGAAAACAGGAAAATTTATACGGATCGGGTTGACGGCCAGCAGCTTTGCCGCTCGCGGAAGACATCCGATCGGCTCGCGAACGGAATCGTCTCGTTTCATCGACGAAGATAAGGGGCTCCGATAACGACTGTCTCCTTTGCGAATTTTTTTCCAAAATTATCGAGCACGTGATTTTCTGACGTGTGCGAGCGAATGAATCAAGAGTCCTCCGCGAGCGTGAATGGGATACGGCGTCACGGGTACGTCAGAACTCGCCGGCGCGGCTGCTACGTGGGCAAGAGCGCGAAAATTTCTGTTTCGCGAAATTCGAGCGTGGAGAGATGCTTTCGCGTACAGCTAGAATCATTAGAGCGCGCATTCGTATCGCTCTCGGTAGGTGCTCCCTTTTTTCGAGAGAAAAGGCGCACTTGGACTCGCTCCTTTGATCTCGACCCAGGACCCGTGAGATTCGCGAGAGGAGTAGCGAGCGAGCGAGCGAGAGAGAGAAAGGAAAACAAAGGAGAGCGCGAGGGTATGAAATAAAAGGAAAGTACGCCATCGGTCGGAAAACGGCGCGGGCGAGAGAGCGTCACGAGTAGCGAGCGATGACGCGCGACCAAAAAACGAGCTGGATCGATAAGCCAATAATTTTGCGAAGGCGAATCGACGTCTCCGCTTCGCGATAAACACAAACGGCGCGACTGGAATGGCCCACGGAGGGAAAAAAAGAGAAATAATCCGCGAAGGATAGAGGGAGAGAGAGATTCGTGACCGAGAACGACAAATCTGATATACAATTCCTGTAATTGCGGGCTCTCGCGCGCGTACGGAAAAATTAATTTTCCTCGGTTGGCGTCTTTTTAGTTTTTTGTTACCGCGCGACAAGGTCGCAAAATCGATACCGTCGATATACAAACACACAGGGGAGGGCAAAAAAAGGAGCGAGGTCGTCCGATACAAATGGCGTGATTATGGGTGTTTGCGCGTACGTAAAGGTAAATGTACCAATAACTAGCCTTTTAGACGAAACGTTTACGTATACCCGAAATTTCACGCGTCTCCATCATCCAAAAATTTCATACCGAGAGCGCGGTATCTCCGAGCGATGTATGAAACGTATGAGAAAAATGCATCTCCGAGGAAGTTTAATAATCAATCGACATATGAACTCGATCGTCATGAATCACAATGTCGGATAAGGTAATATTGTACGTATAATAATATATAGTCCAAGAGCTAGTTGTCATTTCAGAACAGGTACTTGATAAAAGCTGAAAATTTGTAAAATAATAATTCTCATATCGCTTATTCAGAATATCGCAACCTGCCAGCGATCTGTTGGTGAGTTTATTTTTTATGAATTTTTCAAATCGCAAATTTTTTAGTTCAAAAAAGGTACTTGATAAAAGCTGAAATTTTAATATAAGCTTGATACTACCTTCTTGAATCTATAAACCATTTGGCAGGCGATTCTGCTGTTACTAAACTGATGACAGGCCTATAAAAAAACGTTCCTTTAGTTCAGTCAGTCTACGAAAATAAAGGAAATCTGTGGAGAATAGTAATCGAGGACGTTTTTCGATGCATCTCGACGAGCTGAATCGATTTTTCAGACGAAATTTTTCGATATTTCGCCGGGATCTTTGTCAAAATTGACAATGAATTTGCAAAAAAATAGTTTTTTCCATTTTTTTCGAAAACCATGAAAGATACACTTATGGCGTTATTAAAAAATTGTGGATCTCGGCGAGACAAATAATATTGAAAGAGAAATTGCGCGCGCGCGGCCGGCGCACAGCGCAAATCACCGCGCACGCTGACATAAAAATTAGTATATCTCGGCCAAAAATTGATATTTTTCAACGAATTGTTTTTAAACATTAAGAGAATGAACTGAGCTTTCTTAAAAGCTCATCAGATTCAACCTGAGATTTTTCAGTTTTTTGCAATAACGATTTAAACATTTAAAATCGATTTTCAAAAACAAGGAAAAATGGCCTTTTTTGACGGTTTTTTGAAGATTTGACTGTCTTCCACCACTTTTATTTTTACGAAAAATACATATTTTATAGATTTTTCGACGAGAAATCGATTGAGATAGGTTAATTTTTTGCACTCTCTTAACAAATGGTGGAAAAATCGATTTTAAATGTTTAAATCGATATTGCAAAAAACTGAAAAATCCAAGGTATCCAAGGATGAGCTTATAAGAAAGCCCAGTTCATTCTCTTAATGTTTGAAAAAATTTCGTTAAAAAATATTAATTTTTGGCCGAGATATACTAATTTTTATGTCAGCGTGCACAGTGACAGTTGCGCGCGCGCGCAATTTTCAATCGCCTCCCACGACCATAATATTGCGAATAAAAACAACTCATTATAGGTCATATTATTAGTCTCGCCGGGATCTACAATTCTTTAATAACGCCATAAGTGTATCTTTCATGGTTTTTGAAAAAAATGGAAAAAACTATTTTTTTGCAAATTCATTGTCAATTTTGACAAAGATCCCGGCGAAATATCGAAAAATTTCGTCTGAAAAATCGATTCAGCTCGTCGAGATGCATCGAAAAACGTCCTCGATTACTATTCTCCACAGATTTCTTTTATTTTCGTAGCCTGACTGAACTAAAGGAACGTTTTTTTATAGGCCTGCCATCAGTTTAGTAACAGCAGAATCGCCTGCCAAATGGTTTATAGATTCAAGAAGGTAGTATCAAGCTTATATTAAAATTTCAGCTTTTATCAAGTACCTTTTATGAACTAAAAAATTTGCGATTTGAAAAATTCATAAAAAATAAACTCACCAACAGATCGCTGGCAGGTTGCGATATTCTGAATAAGCGATATGAGAATTATTATTTTACAAATTTTCAGCTTTTATCAAGTACCTGTTCTGAAATGACAACTAGCTCTTGGACTAATAGATATCGAAATAATATTAATTGATAATAATGTCGAATATCGAATTTACAGAATTCAATGGATCGCAATTAACCGGGGTTAATTATTCGATATTTTTATCGTACATCGACGATATCCGTTGTAGTCGTTCGCTACGGTCATCGCAGACTCGAGCGCAAACGGAAAAATTCCTACTTCGGTGTCTAGTGGATTTTCGTTACTCGCTGAAACAGGTATACCGAGTAAATACCGAGACGGCTAGCGTATAAGTGCGCTATAATGGGGCGCGCTATTAGCGCTCGTATTATTTACATTAGCGAATGCCGTAGAGCGACAAAAATGAGCAATATAACGCGAAACTCTGCGCGTCAATACCGATAGCCGGAGGTGATTTCGCGAAAGCGAAAAAAGGAAAAAATAACGAGATGAAGCGAAGAAAATAATAAACGTCGGACGACACGATGTGGCGTGGTCCATTGACGCCGGTAATTGCGGTGGAGTGAGACAATTCGTAAAAGTTGTGCGCTCAAGCGCTCGCGCGAGTTTGCCTCTCCGCCCTCCGAAACGTTCTCTTCTCGGTCGAGTTCGATTGACGTTTCGCTCAAGCGCAAAAAAAAGGTTAATGAATAGAAGGAAAAAATTCGAAAAATAATTTTTCATCGAACGGAAACTCGTTTCGTCCGGTTGGATTATTAACATTCACGTTGTTAGAAAAAATTCAGGTTCACTCGACGTCACACGAGTAGCAGCGAATCGAGAGGTGGAACGTTTTCCAATCAATGCCGGTTTGGGATTACGAAATATACGATATATGGTGCCATAAAACTGTATAACGCGAGATAGCGGCTTCGGATGGTTAACGAAAAAAATTTTTTTTTTCACAGCGAGATTGACGCACGAACTCGCGCTCTCAACTTTCTCACGCGGTATTAATTCGCTCGTTATATATTCGCGGTAAACTTTCCTATGCCGAAATAATACAGCGCAAGTCCCGCCCAGACGCTAATACGATTATAACGGGCCACGATTAGCGCCCGATTTACGCTTCGACAATTGTGTAAACAAGGCGCTATTTCATCCTCGCGAGGATGATCGCGCTCTCCTCAGATTTGCTCGTTCTCTCGCCAAACGGCCCGCGCGCTCAGTCGAGAGTGAATGTCGATGATAAAAAAAAAGAAATACCGCGCGATTCATATAGCCCGACGAAATTCGCCGGGACTATATTTAGATAACGCGAAAGTGTTGAAATACGCGGCTCTGAAAAATAATCGATCTCGCCGATTGCGATTTAATTCGGAGTGTACCGATTCGGTTCATTATAGGCGACGCAATTTACAATTTCGCGAGCGTATAGGAAAATTCACGGGTACGCGATTTTACAATTTATGAATTTATGCATCGATGAGATCAGCCTACCGTGAACTCATTGCCAGCGGGCTGGCCAATTTCGAAATATTTCCCAGCACAAAATCGAAGAGAAAGGAAAATACAGTGCGCGCGTATTCGTTTACTGGATAAGCGCTCGGGGATCTCCCTTTGAGAGGGAAGCGTTAATTGGCGTAACTCGTGCACGGTTAGACATTCGCGTAAGCGATTCGGTCTCCTGCCTTTAGAGGCTTCGTCATTAACGATGGTTTATCCCCGCGAGTTGTGATTTCGTTTGATCGAGTAGGCGCGACAAACGCGACGTAAAAAAAGATCGCTCCCTCTGCGTCGTTAGTCCGGTAGTTTATTAAAACGACGTTAAGCGAGTTCCCTTAATGGATTATACCGTCTCGAGCGTTTCGGTCCTCGTAAATCGTTAATCGCCTCGTGAATTTTCCACCTCCCCTTCAAAATTTTATTTCACCCGAGATTTTGGCTCGCCGTGTTCGATATTTCGAACTCGCGAGGAATACATACGCCCGTTATCATCGCGTATATACACGAACGGTTTTATCTCGGTTTTCAGGGTCCCCTGGTTTCCCCTTCCTCTTGTCTCGCCTCGCCTCCCCTCGCCTCGCGTCGCCTCGCGCTTCCGGACTTCCCGCGAAAAACGTACGGCTCGGAGTGCAAACAGCAGATGCCGAGCGTGACGATTCACGAGACGATTCGACGGAAATCTACGTGACGTCCGCGCCACGACGATTCACACTATTATCCTCGTTGACAAGTAAAACGTACGCGAAGACACGGAAAAAGCAAGAAAGACGAACGTTGCGCAATCGACCACGAAAATTCGTCGAATCGACGCAAACTAGTTTTTTCGGTACGCTCCGGTCGCATTGCTCAATAACCGACAACTATATCGACGATTTTTCACATCTGTTACGCTACGAAATTCGTCGCGATAACACCGGTAGCATAGGTGGGAGGAACAATTACGTAAATTGGTTTCCTACGCAATCTCCAATTCGAGTTTTAACGGCTTACAGCGGTTATTACGGAGCGAGAAGGATTCGTTTTACGTGCGGTCGCGCGTACCTCAGGAACGTCGAGAGACGACTTTGTACGGAGAGCGCGCAACTCCCAGCGTCGTGGTAAAAGCGAGCCTCCTCGCGCGCGCAGCACGAGCCAGCCGTAAATTGAAACACGCTCGAACGGATTGCATCGGGCTCCGAGCACCCCCTCGATCCCCCAACACCCCTCAAGTATATGCGGTGAGGATTGCAATTCGAATACGACAGAAGTCAATAGCCAACATCGGAATGGGTTTATTCCCCAATTCGAGCAATTTGCCTCCTCTTTTTCTTTATTATCGAATGCAATCGCACACCATGCAGGCTGTCTCGGAATCGGGGTACTTCGAACGGTAGATTGCTCGTAAAATTATCTCCCGTTTCCCGTATGATTTTTGATAAGTTTTTATAAGTTTTCTCTTTTAACCCATAGAGACGTGATTTTGCGTCGTAACTAATTTAAACCCGTGTCAATATTTAGATTCGATCGGTTTAAAAGTCTACCCAGAAATTTTTATGCTTAGAAAAACGTACGTCTGATTTTTCGTTGATGAAGTTTACTTCTCGAAATTCGAAGAAACGTTATAACGTGATTCAGAGGCACCGCATACGGTACAAACAGTGAAACTACTCACCGTTTTCGATGACAGACAGGCGTCGTTCAAGTACAAGTGATGCGTTTCCCAGCGCCGGAGATACTTGGTAGACAGTATCTTCTTGACGAGGCTCTTCGTATGGTTGAGAAAGCAGACTTGAATGTCACCCTCTTCCAGTGGCTTGTAGCGAGGACCGAGCGGTCTGAAACTCGGAGTCGGACTACTCGGCGAGCCACTTATCGATGCAAAGTTCACGCTCTGTCTTTCGAGATTGGGACAGGATCTGGCGGCTGGCAGGCAGCTCTCGAGAAGACTGTCCGGTTTCAGGGAATCCATTCCCGAGGAGGTTTTCTTGCACGCCGAGTCCTTCGTGGACGCGAATACACCGTCCGCCTGTGGCGACTCCTCGCGCGATCTGAGGCCAGCGCCGCTCGAGAGCTGCGGCGAGCTCGTGCTCGTCGTTTCCTGCCTCATGGCGCCGCCGTTGACGGATAGGAAATCGTAATAAGGGACGGCGGAAGTCGCGGCGAGACCGACGCTCGAAGCGAGCGCCACTGTCGAGGCGGCAGCGGGACTCGACGGTAGGCTCGAGGCCTCGGTGTCGGTGCCCAGTCGATAATTGCTGCCGTCGTCCTCGTCCTCTTCGTCCTCGTCCTCGTCTAGCTCCTCGTCCTCGCTGAAACCGTTCTCCAGTGGACCATTCGTCAATGAGTGCTCCGTACCGTCTCGTCGAGGTTTCGTCTCCTCGTCGACGAGGTCTATCAGCACCGAAGGCGACGAGACCGTGCCACTGGCTGCGGTGTCCCCCAGGTGCAGCAATCGTTGTTCTCTCGATATGGCGTTCGAGGTGCAGTCGCTGGCTGGCGAAGCCAGAGGAGACACCGAGCTCGTTCCGTTCACCGGTACCGAAGTCGAAGACTCCGTTGAACGTAGCCGTAGCAGTAGCTTCCGACGCCATCTGCATCCGGTACCACCGCTCGACTTCCTCGAGGACGATCTCGAGAAGCCATTTTTGTGCTTCTCGTCGTTGGGTAATAGAATTTGCTTATCCCCGTTGCCGCAGGGATCCAGAATTACGGTCACCCCGTTTCCCGTTGCGGTGAGAGCGTCCGGACAGGGTGACATCGGCTCGATGTCCAAGTAGTCCGCTCTCATCCCGGGGAGGGTGTCCGTACTGCTGCCACCGGATATCGACAGCTCCTGGTCGATGTACCGGATCGAGGATCCGTCGCTGTTCGCCTCCGATCCTCGTCTCTTGGTCTCCTTCGTGGACGACGAGGAAGACGAGGAGGAAGCCGATTTGTTGTTGTTGCCGTTCAAAGGAGCGACCGATGCGCTGCCGGCCCTCGATTGACCAGTCGACACGCTCGCCGAGGGTACCATACCTCGTGAGTTTCTCGTGAACGGGCTCGTGAAGCAAAACATCTCGCAAAAGCACTCTCGAGCGTGAATTTCTTCGCGCACGGTTACGAAGACTTCCCTTTTTCCACGTTCGATAGCGAGTTACACCGGATCGGATCCCGATCTTGTTTTCCGTCGAATTCAGTTTCGAAGACGACGCGGAGTTTCGTGTCGCTCGTCAGCTCGCGACGTATTCGTTCCTGCGTGTTAACTCCCCCCTTTCTAGTCGAGCGACACCGCGAGAGTGGCAAAGTTCGAAACCCCCCGTGGCCAAGTTTCGACGAGTATAGGACTCCGGATGGCGGAAAACGTTCTCGCAGTCGATGCTCTGCCAGTGACGTTTCCAAAGAGGATTCTTCTTCTACGAGGAGAATAAAAAGAATGGGATCGAGCGAGAGTCTCTTTTATTTTTTCCGCACACGTTCGAGGAAGAAACGGCACATGGCTCAGACGCGATCTCGCGACAGCGAGCCTTCTTTTATCCGCTTCCGCGAGGCTCCGCTCGAGGTCCGCCCATGTCTCTCGATTTCCTCTTCTCCCGTCCGCACTAACCCGCACAATGGAATTTTCGTAATACGCGCACGCACACGGGAGGGTGCACGACCCGATCGAGAGAAGTCTCCTCCTACACCTCCTGCCTCTTCCCTCTTCACCGTCCCACCACTGATGAGTTCATTCACTGGCCTCGCTCCCCTCGCGGCTTCACACGAGCGGCAAGGGAAAGAATCGGGATTAACGAACCGTCCGATTGAATCGCGAGCTACCGGCCAAGGAAATTAAAATTCCCCTCTCGTCTTCTTCGAGTTCGGTGGCTCTTCCGGTTCTCCTCTCGGAAGCTTCCTGAGACCTGCGAAGACAATCGCGCGAGCTTTAGAATTCGTCTATACCTGTCTAGGCGATATTCGAGATCGATTCGAGTCTGTGCAAAGAACTCGCGAGTGCCGATAGTCAGCTGAGGTTTTGGCGCGCGCGCGACTCACGCTCGGGCCCGAGTTCGGGCGTAAAACTGAACCGTGACTGAGCGCGAGAAAGAGGAGAGGGTCTTTGTCGAGGTTTGACGCGAGCGTGCGCGTTCCACACGCTCGCGCGCTGGTGGGAGAGCGGCCCGAGAGAGTGGCTCGGGTTCTACGAGGCGCCAGGTGTCGTCGTCCTATATGCCTCGTGCGCGCCGACTACCGCTAGACGCTTTTTTATCTTAGACCATTAGTATATTTTTAAATACACCTCGGTAGCCGTACGGAGGAGTCAAAGAGCGCGTGGGAGGTGCGAGCGTGTCCGACGTTCATTAAAATCCAGTCTATCGCGGGGGGCACCGAAACGAATTTGCCTCTTCGATTTTGCTATGTCGATTACTAAACGATAATTTGGTTACGTTGACTGGTTACTCGGTTAACTTGGGCCAAACTATATTAGTTGGAATTACTGTATCAAAAGGTTGGAATGCAAGAAGCATTTTCAACTATTCCGTTGATAAAATACTCTGGACGAGTACTGAGATGGCAAAATTAACATTATTTAATTATTACTCCGGAATGACGATATTTTTCAATTTTTCTTTAGTCGGATGTTTTGACAGAAAATAGTAGTAGTAGTAGGTGAGTTAGATGCCAACTGTTCGTTGTTTTTTATTTTTCGGCTAAACTGAGTCGTCCGAATGACGTGAAATTGAATGGGAAGGAGTCGAGTAACGATTGCGGGAGGTGGTTTCTCGTTATCGTCATGACGCGTTCGACGTCTGACGGAATGTTAGAGAGGGAAGGGGAGGGGGGAGGGGTGCACGACGAAAAGTAGGTGGAGTGTGAGGGAGCGTCGTGGTGCTCGGCATCTATGCGATCGATGGTTAGTCACGAGTCTGCTCGGGATTATCGCGCGCCCGGTGCGGCCCTCTTTATCGTCAACGCTCAGCTCGTTGGCGTAGTTTTCACCTGTCCCGTCTTCGCGAGAATCATCGTCACGAGTCTCGTGCTCGAGGACCGAACGATCCGCTTTTTACGCAGCCGAGAGGCCTTTGTTTACGCGAAATAAAGATAGAAGGCCGGGGAAGAGAAAGAGCACCTCGACGCTTTCCTCGCTCGTCTATTTACGCGTCTCGCGTCGTCGTTACCCCTCTCTCGCTCTCTCCCTCCTCTCTCTCTCTCTCTCTCTCTCTCTCTCTCTTTGTATATACACACGCGTGACTTTCGCCGCACGCCGAGCGAAAATACGTACGCCTCGACGTCGTCGATCGAACGACGTACGAAGGAAAAATTTTGTTTTTTCCTCGGTCCACTTCCCACGACTCGAAACTTTCTACGTCGACTCGTCTTCGTTAGCCCGTTCGCGATACGCCGCGCATTTAAATGAAAAATAACGTCTTCTCGCGTTCTTATCGACCGTCTCGCTCAATTGTACGATAATGAATGTTAATAATACTCGCGCACGTAATCTACGGCCACTCACAGCCGGAAATAATAATTTCCATCGAGTGTCGAACGACGATCGGGCTTCCTGCGCAGCGAACCGGACTCGTTTGTTTATGATTTCGTCACGTATTGCTCGTCGCGGTATCGGAGCGAACTCCGCAGCGTTTCTCGATAAATCGTCTCACCTACTCGTTCACATTGTTCCAGCGGATAAACGCCGAAAGTAATTCCGAGCGGCGACACCGTGTTTCGAAAAAACGTCCTACGGGCTTTGCATTTTTCACCGATGGCTCATCAACGCTCGCACAGTCTCTCGACAACTTTTCACTCCCGCTTCTCTTCATTTTCCTACTCGGCTGGGTTTTTTTTCTCGCCCCGTAACCGCGAAACAGCTCACGAGCACGCGTGTCTGACCACGGGCACACGTCTCTAGAACGCGCGCGCGCGCGATCCTCTCGCGAGTCCCGTTCTTCGGCTACTCCGACTTTTCTCTCTTCTCTCCCCTCGCTCGCTCTCATCCCCTTCGGAGCACGCGCAACCCCCACGGTTCTCCCTTTCCCGCGCGCCGAGCTCGCTCGTCGATATGAGAGACGGCGACCGCGCGTCGAGCCAACCTCGGAGGCATGCGTCCTGTGCTCAGTGCCGTATCGCAAACTTCGTTTACCCCTCGCTACGTTTATTGCTTTACTCGAATCTTTTATTTAGACAAATGGAGTTGACCGATTCTTTATAATAGCGTTGACTATAGCGAAACTCGATTTCAACTCGTTCCGAACGATATTCTCTCCGGGCATCGAAATTTTTCACCGAGAGATAAATAATGGCAGGGGTTTTAAAATGCAAATTTACCTACGTCAGAGAAATATTATATTGGATGAATTGATAGATTTTTACTATGAAATATTTGTTGTTCATTTGAAAAATTCTCCAAATTTGCAATTCAGTCTGGTAAATTATATTGCTGTATTCGTATAAATGAAAAGGTTTTTTATTTATTTAACAAACTTTTCCCAGTATACAACCAGTTTATTTTTATAGGCTCGGTTATAGAATTAATCGAGGCAAACAACTCGAATAGAGGTATCAATTGCAAAATGAATATATTTATAAAATTGGAATATGGAGAAATTTTAATTATTTCAGAGAAATTTGCAAAAATTAAGGGTGTTAAAAGTATCTAGATACGACTGTGCGAGCAAGCGCTACAGTGCGCCGAGTTCGCCCCATCGGCGCGGCCACCATTAGACACCTTCCTGTTCCTCTTCTTTTCCAATCTTCGTGATTCGATCCCTAACCGCGCGCACTCGTCTCCGATCGAGTTAACTCGCGGCTCGCGAGAGGCCCGATGTCGATAACGTCTAATTAACGGCTACGTTGTTTCCCATTCTCTTATCTCCTATTTCTCTCTCTCTCTCTCTCTCTCTCTCTCTCTCTCTCGTTTTCTGTCCTTTTCCCCCGAATTTCTCGCTCGATCGGTTCCTCCATTCGCGATTTCGCAAAAAACTGGACAAACTATTTCGTTCGTTTTCGAGGAAACGCTTGCGCAAGATTAATCAACGCGAAATATTTATTTGAATTGCAAATCCAGCCAAATGATGCGTATCGATCGGTTCGCCTTTCGAGCGCGAAATTTCTTTGATGTATAGGAGGTAAAAAAAAAGAGAGCGGGGAGGGCAATTTTTCGATCTCCCGTTTATCTCTCTTTCCGCTCGCGATATGTATCGACAAGGCGCTCTCGCGTCCGTAATGTCGAAGGGCGCAGCCCGAGTGCTAATAAAAAACCAATATCGACGATGAACATAATATTATAAATTGAAAGAAAAAGAGGAGAAAAAGCGTATCTCGTCATTTTTCGAGAACGTCGGACGACCCCTTCGATTCGTAAGCAGGCTCCGTGTAAAATTAAAATACTTTGTGTCTTTTAAAAATCAATTTGTAAGGAAAAAAGAAATGGTACGGGGGGGAAAAAAGGAAGATACAGGTAAAGAGATTATCCCTCGTTAGCGCGTCGTGTATCGGTCTTAATCGAGCGAACGAAAATCGATTTTGCTCTTCCGAGGTACAGGGCTTGGCCCTCCTCGTTAGTCCCCCAAGTCGCGTACGACACGGTCCGAGCGCGCGTATTATATACCGGCGGAATCAGCCTATATACCGAGGAGGTTGAATAACGCTCGCGTGCTCGTAATAGGGTCACATACCGATGATTACAGTATCACATGTATAGCGGTATCGCTTTATTATGACGCGCGTCTTTTATCGTGACATCGCATTAAAAATATTGCTTTTGCAATACACGGACGCGGCGCTACTTCGCTAAATTAATTCGATAAAAATTTCTTCTTTATTTTTTTTTTCTCCTTCTTGCAACAGCTCGCGCTCGAGTGTACTACGTCAATGTTGTATTATCGTCTCGGGCAAAGACGTTAACAAAATTATACAAAACAGATGACTCTTCTCGATCGCGGATGTTTTTCATCGACTCGCACTCTCGATACCGAAGGAAATTCTCATCTCGTATAACCGCAACGCTCGTTACGTCAAACGACGAGCGGCTCGACACTCGGGGAACCGCGACATCGCCGATATTTACGAATTGCACTTTCTCGCTTGTACTCTGAGCTCGGTTCGCGAAAGCGAAATTTCTTCGTTTCGTAACGATTCCGATAATCGAATAACGCGCGCGCGCGTTTCGCGAACCGACCGACCGACCGAGCGAGTCCTATCACTCTCGCAATCGTCTTCGAATTTTATTTATGAATTCCTCTCAGGAATCAATCTCCCTCTCTCCTCATTTTCTCTCTTTCTCTCTTTCTCTTGTTCTCTTTGCCTCGCTGGTTCGCTCGTGTCGGGCTCCTCAATGTTTACGTCTCCGGGCACGTCCCGGGGCAACGTCGCGGACGCCGTGATTGCCACTTTGCGCGAAATCAACTTTGTCCAGCGAAAGAGAGATTCGCAACTCTCGCGCTCTGTTTCTCATGTTTTCACTCAAGAGCAAATATCACGTGTGCTTTGACGCCTTCGAAACGGGCCGACTGTCAACGATCGAAGGATCGATAATACTCCGAGTCGGGTATTCCAGCCAAACTCGGGACGGCTCGACCTCGAATAAGAAAACGCGCGCGCGAGAGCGAGAGCGAGAGAGAGGGAGAGAGTTATAAAAGAAGACCTCAGTGCTCTGGTTTGTACGACCCACAAAGCCGATCGCAAACACTGAAAGGTACGGCATAAAAAACGTACTGTCAACGAATTCCAAAATAGAATAGTCAAAGGACGCACTACTATACTTACACCGTATAGAATCGAAATCCAGAGAGCGCGGCGAAGAAAGCGCTCCGATCGAACGCACGTGGAGCCGATAAATTATTCCTCTCGTCACGCACCGCGAGCCGGTGAACTCGTTTCGCGAATTATTCCTACTGGCGGCACGCACGTACGTACGTACAGAGAGAGAGAGAGATAAGCGAGACGCGAAGTATGTACCGCGCGCGTGCACGCCGGTGACGCGACTGGCGTGTAGAACGAGTAGCCGCGACGATAATGGCTGCCGCGTGAAAACGGGCGTCGCGTGTGCGTCGCACCGAACCAACCCCGCACCTCCTCCTCCCTCCTTCTCTCTCTCTCTCTCTCTCTCTCTCTTTCCCTCTTACTCTTCGTATTCGCACAGTGACGCGAATTCGACGAGACGAATCGTGCACTTCGAATATCCCGACCCAGTTTAACGAACCGGGTTCTCTCTTTCTCGCGATATCGGTTAACGCTCTCATCGAGCTTTCGCGACTCGGAATTTATTATTTCGCTAGTGCGTTACCGGAAGTCGTACTATCGACTTACTTAGATCGCGATAAATACTCGATTGATCTTGCTATATCTGTCGAAGCGGCGAAGCTACACTTTTGACGTTTAAGGGTTGCGCGAGTTCGAGTCTGCCGCTATTCCGGGATTCCGCGCGGTGTTTACCGCCTTTAATGCGCGTACGCGTAAACAAAAGACTCGGGGATATCTTGAAACGCGTGCGGGATGTACTTTACACCTCGCAGATAAATCTCTTTAGCAGTTGAATACGCGACGTTGGAGTTTTGAGAGATGTTTTTTTCTCTCCTTATTCTTCGCTCTTTGCCGCGAGGCTTCTTTCAGATGGACAAATTGCCGGTGTTGTTTTACGTAACCCTTTTATTCAAAGTAATTACTCAGACATTTTTCATCGTTTGCAAAAATATAGCTTGTAATTATAAATTCAGTACGTGTATAAATCGTCCTCATCGGATAACAATATTTATTCGCGTTTGACGCCATTGGTAATGAACGTATAAAAAGATATAGCATATAATATTCTCATTGAAACGGACGATTGCATCGATAGACACATAATCGTATTGGTAGGACATGTCGGGATTATCGTTAGACTTTTTCGTGAGGAAGTTTCAGGTCGTCTCTGCCAACGGCCATCCAGGATTCGATATCCTCGACTCTGCAATGGGAAAAAGAACAAGAGGTGAAAATGAGAAACGCGAAATCGTAGTTGGACGTAAAACACGAGACACTCACGTGCGCGGTACGCGAGTAAGATTCTCGACGCCGTTCTCCGTGACGAGTACGTCGTCCTCGATCCTGACGCCACCCCAGCCGCGATATCTCTTCAGCTCCTCGGCCACGATGAACTTGGCCTGATCGGGATTTTTCAGCGCTGAATCGAGGAGCTAAAAATAATTGACAAACTACGTAAGATACGGCAAAAAATGTGAAAATATATATAGGCGGCGAGAGTTCTCTTCCGATATTGGAAACTATGAGGAAAGTAATTTGAATAAGAGATCAATTTGTTTTCCTTACGATATCGATGAAGTAGCAACCCGGTTCAACGGTGAGTACCATTCCCGGCTTGAGGATTCTCGCCGTCCTCAATTTGCGGAGGCCGGGTTCGTTGGATCTCGCGGGATGTCCCGGTAGGTAGCCACCTACGTCATGGACGTCGAGGCCCATAAGATGCCCGAGACCGTGCGGTTGGAAAATCTCGTTTAGGCCAGCCTTAGAGTACGAATTAGAATTTCATTTATTTATCCCAAGAGAAAAATCTTTTCAAGTAACTTGGCAAGTGTAACAAATATTTAAATATCTCGACATATACAAAAAATAAATTCTCTTTGATTCTTTTTTAATCGTTGAATTCCTATATAGAATTTTACTTGTAATATCTTTAATTAAATAAATTCAATGCCCTTTGAATTCGATAGCATTCAGTCGAAAACAATCAAAGTCGAAGGAGGTTTTTAATTAACGAGACAATGTAGTCGTTCGAGAGAGCACCTTGATCATATCATCGACGTCACCGACTAGCAGTCCGCCTTTCTTGAGAGCCGCGAGCATAGCCCTATTGGCCACGAGATGCATATCGGTCCAAGCCACGCCGGGCTTTATCGTGGCCAGCACGGCGTTGCAGGCGTCGAGCACCGCGTTATAGACGACCTTCTGGTCCTCGGTGAACTTGCCGTTGGCCGGATAACTGCACGTTATGTCAGCGGCGTAACCGTTGTAGTTGCCACCCATATCGAACAAGCTGCGAATGGAAAAGTTATCCTCAATCCGAACACGGTGGTCTCCCCGCGCGGATTTCAGCTCGAGAATGAGGAGATATTTTTATTCGTCGGTGAGTAAGGGTTATTGCTCTTATGACGTATGCGAATGACGCGTTATGAGGTGCCGGAACCAAAGAGGGTCTTCCTACGGCCGAGAGGGAGGGGAGAGGGAGGGGAGAGGGAGAGGGAGAGGAAGCGAGAGATAGAAAGTGGTTTTGAAGAAACGGCCGAGTGGTTTTATTAAGATATAAGGGTCGGAGAGCGCAACACACCTTTTCGCCGTCTCACGGCCCTTTCCGTACTTTATGTTACCTGAACGCGAAAACTTACCACATGTCCCCGTCTCGTAAGACTCTATTATTCGGCGCCCCGGCGTGTCCGTAATGCAAAATGGATGCATTATGTCCGGATCCGCAGATACAAGTGTAAGAGACGTGCCTACAACCGCCGATCGAGTATACATAATGCATGAAGGCGGCTTCCGCTTGAAACTCGCCGAGACCTGGACGTACCATTCGCATAACTGCCTTGTGGGCGTCCGAACTTATCTTGACCACATAGCGTATAACTTCAATCTCCTCCGGCGATTTTATGACGCGGCTGTCGGAACAAGAAACACACGTTATCACTTATCGCGTTTGTACAATCTTTATCGCGGTACGGTAAAACAGAATAAAACCGATCGAGAAGCGAATAGCGAAACGAGCCTGAGATGTTTCTCTTGGAAAATTTGCTTTGTTTTGAGATTTTTGGGTAGTTTTATTTTCACTGGGCGGTATTACAAGGCGTCTTCCGCAGCCGCGAGGCGTTCGGACAGATAAGAGGTCAATTTCGCGGGTTCGTCGAGCGATTCCGTAAGAGCAACGTAATCCAGAGTCGCGACCCTGAAACCCAATTTTCTGATTTGCCGCTTTCGCATCACTTGCGGCCCGATTATGTCGCGCTTGTTGTGACAGTAGTACTCCGGTAGATAAATCAGTACGACGGTGTTGGCGTTTGGCTCCGGATTCAATTGAAAGATCGGCGAGGAGCTCGTAGCCGGATGTACGAGGGCGTCGAGTACGTAAAAATTCAAACGCGGAAGTTTATTCGCGACGACGCTCTTGCTCAATCTCGATGAACAGCCAATGAGCTGGCTCAGCGGCCGATCTATGCGATCGACCATTCTCCTGATTCTGAGGTCCAGGAATAGCGGCCTCGCGGTCTTCTCGCGCGGCACCAAAGGCCCATTGTAACTCTCGCATTCCAGGCACATCGCCGCGTCGAACAGCATCAGTTTGTTCTTCAGTCGCTTGATCTGCGATAAATTCTTCTGCGTGTAGATTCTGTTTAGGAATTCGGTGACGAATACCTTTTCCCTGAACTTGGCCGGATACTTTCCCAAATAGACGCAAGTCAGTAAAATATTTAAAACGCTGTTCGCCGAAAGATCCGTTAATTTCGAGTCGAGGGCTTTCTCGAAAACATTCCAGAAGCGTTGCTCGTTTCTCGGTGGTGCGTTGAGCGTGCCAAACGGAGTGATTAGAGAGGACAGTAATGGAGCTGGCACGTTCGCGCCGTTCTCTATGAAGTAATTCTCGCACACGGACAGGATTTTCGGATTCTTGATGCGCATGTTTTCGCAGTAGTTCATGATGCCTGGCACGACGTACGGATCCTTTACGGGAGAGCTTCTCACCGACAGGTACTTCTCCAGAGCTCGCTCCACCTTCCCGTCGACGTGACCGACGGCTTCCAAGCTGCGAACGAAGCTGTAAACGTCCTCGTCGCTGGAACTCGCCAATTTCGTCGCTGCCCACTCGCTGGCGTTGGACAGAAACTCGTCCGGGTGCGAATCTGGTTCCGAGCATTGCAGGATCTCCGCCATTTGAGCTCCGGTTAAATCGCTACGATTCTCCAGCAACTTCTTTTCCAAAACTCCCCTTACGAAATTCCTGCTCTGATCGAAATGCCGAAGCACTTTGAACAAGGAGGGCAGGACTTTGGCATCGATCTCGCGTTCACGAGCCATCAAACCCAGCCACAAGTTGTCTATCAGTTTCCTATAACTGGGATCCTTAAAGAGAGCCAAAACTTTGATGACATCCACCAGTTGAGGTATGGTGAACTCTCCGTCCGCCGCTCTGATCAGAGCCTCTTCGCAGAGAAGATCGTTTAAGCGATTTTTCGGAGGGCCGATCCTGTCCTTGCGCAGCTCGATCAATCCTTGAAGGATGATCTCGCTGTCCTGGCTCTTCGCGACGAGTCGAACGAGTTGCGTCAAAGTTGCGTTTCTGCCGACAGCGTCGTAGGGAGGCTGATCGTCCCGCAGCAGTCTAAGGTGTTTGTATTTTCTTCGGCTCGATTCTCGTTTGACCATCTTCTTGAGACCCTCGAGGGCCAGCCTTGCGTTTATCTCTTGGGTGACTTTAGCCTCGAGCGTCGCGTAACCTCCTTTGCCCGCTTCGGTCGAGCTCGCGTCGCTCAAAACTCGCTTCACGTCGTAGTCCTTGAGATAATCCAAGTCGTCGCTGAATAATATCGCCGTGCCCTCGCTCGTTTCCACGCTCAGCCCGCTACTCAGCTTCGGTGTCTCGATCTTTCTCGGTTTGACCTCTTTAACCTCGCTCGAGGATTTTTCCGCGCTTCCTGGTTTTCGACGATCGGAAGAGTCCCAGGAATTGGCGAAGATTGGGAGATTTTTGGCGACCCGATCGAGCTCTCGAACGTCGCCGATTCTACGCGCTATCATCGGCAGCTCGAATATTTTCTTTCCGTCCTGAAGCAACACCGAAGTTTGCGTCAGCGGCTGTACGACGACCGGTTCGCTCGGCCCGGATTCGAAGAAACGCGTCCACGCTTTCGGCGAGCCGATACGACCAATTTTCGTCAACCTCCAGTAAACACGCCCGGGTACTTTTATCATCTACATAAAAAATAGGTTCGCAAATAGATCGCTCGTGGGATTACTCAATACGTTGTTTTCAAATTTTTATGTAATGTATTCGTTTTTTTCAGAGGTTATAATTTTAGGTACCTTTGAAATTTGAAAATTAGATCGCTTAGCATAATTTTCCAATTAGCGCATGTTTTCAGTATACGTAACCTCGTTTCTCGTGCCAAATTCTATGTAACGTCATGGTGTTTGGTATTTTTAAACGTAGGTATTCGGTCCTTAGCTACTGTCTACAAATTGACTCGTAAAACTTGTAAAAAATGAGGTAAAAATACAAAACGAACGATGAAAACTCAGCATTGTAAGAAAACCGACTTAGTCACCGAGACGCGTCGCGTCGGTAACGGCAAAATGGACGCGTCGATAATAGCGGAACAGACGAGAATGAAGAGGTTCGAGATATCGCTGTTCAGTGACGCCACTTGAGCGGCTCTACATTATTTTACATCTCAGGCTGTAATACCGACCGTTACGCAAAAATTTCAAATTCAGTGCTACCGTTTTCTATGCTGTTATCGTTTTTAACAATTAATTAACTCGATAATTACGAAAGTTTGCAAAACGCAGTTTTCGTTTACTTACCACTCACATATTTCTGGATATAAAGCAGTGTTGTCGACTTTGAATCTGAAAAAAAAAACAAATAAGTTTTTAGTCAGGATTTCCGTAAAAGCGGTTAACCAAAAAGTTATGTTTACTACTCACTTTTCGATTCCGTCGAAACTCGCCTCGAGAGCCGGAAGACCGCTATCGCTGTTGATTCCTTTCTATAAAATAAAAGACATATAAATAATAGTGGGATGAATAATGGGATAAAAACAAGGCCGAGAGAAAAAATTCGCCAGAGGCTGAAATTGGCGGGAAAAGGAGGAAGAATAAAATTTCAAAAAATAGTGGAACAGAGGTATAACATTCCAGAATGTAGGTCTAGGTATTTAATATATACAAGAATATGTTACATTAAGACTTTTTTCACAGGAATTACTCATAGGATGTTGTTTACGACGAAGGGAAATGTAGAAGATTTAAGCGAGATCAACAAAAAAGCCACCAGTTCCGGTGCGTCCTATTTGACATTTTTATCGATTGTGAAAAAACAAACAGAAAAAATCGTTGAAATCAATAAGCCGATAACACGTGATAGAGGCGTGTTTACCATCCGGTAAAAGTATGGGAGTTGCGTAATGACGAATGTGAGTCAAATAGAGAAAGCATACGAGATTCGCACATGCCAAGTCGGAAGGAAACGTTGTCGTTTTGTGTGTCACCGGGACTGTCCACCGGTTCCGCATTGCGTGCCCAATAATTATTCAATGCTCGATCGTCCCAAATATTTTTATTTTCGTCGTTAGGAAAGAACGAATATACGAGAAAAAGAGAGAGAGAGAGAGAGAGAGAAATGGTCGGTTTCTTTTTTCAGCCAGACGAGCAGAAATACGAACACGAATCGATGCATATCTCGGCCATTCATTCTCGGCCGATTCAATTTCTTAGCGCACGGCGTAGGACAAAAATAAATAAGTAAATATCAATATTTTGACGCGAGCTATATCGACGAGTTGATAAAACTCCAAAACGATCGGTCTTCGCAGGTTATCTTTTGTAGTAGACAGCGTCGAGGTCGTTGTCGAGTCGAATATTTAGGTCTTTTAAATTCTTACGAAAAATATACAATCACGAGGGATAAAATAAAAGAAGGACAATAAAATTATCGTCGCACGTGGTGTATCGAATTAGTTTGACGCACGCCGCTGGAACGTGAATTATCGCGCTCGCTCTCGAGAGAAAAATTGGCCCAAGGTAACATCACGATGCGATCGTCTCGCGAAAAAGGGTCGAGCCTATCGATCACCCGAAATCGATCTGTCGCGATTCGAGCCCACCGCCTCGATATCGCGAAATTTTAGCGAAATTGCGCTAAAAACGGAGAGTCTAATTATCGCGATAAAACACGACGTGTACGAAATAATCGAGTGAAAATTTAAGACCTCGTTACGCGTACCCGACCTTGATTCTCCCTCTCCCTCGCACATTCGCATCGACTTTTTGTTTCTCTTCGCCGAAAATTCCTCGATAGCGTGCGATAATCGAATTGCGTAATCTTTCGCCTCGTGTCTCGAAAAATTACTCTCCCTCTCTCCCTCTCTTCATCTCTTTCTCTCTCTCTCTCTCTCTCTCTCTCTCTCTCTCCTGTTCGCTTCGTCCGTTTGGTATTTCGCGAACGAAATGAAGAAACGAAAGAGTAAAAAAGAGCAGAAGCGAACAAACACCGAGCTACTTCGACTCTCGCGAGGTCGACCGGTCTCTTTCATTCTGTTAAACGATCTTTGGATGAGACGAGTGCAAAAAAACGAAGCGATTCGCGTGCGCGCACGATGCATGAGCGTGCGTGACTGGTTCGGCACGCGTGGATTCCGAATGTCGAAGTTGAAAAAGAAACGAGAAAAAAAATAAGAAAGAAGACAGAAGCCGTGAATTTTTTTAATGCAAATTGCCGAATTTTGCGCTCCGATCGGAACCGCCGATAATCGCTACCGATTCGCCGCGTAAATCTCTGCTTTTTGTTTGGAGTTTTTTTTTTAATTTCTTTGTATATATTTTCACCTTACCGATGCACGAATTCGAGAATTCGAGAATCGGAATTTTTTTCCAATTTCGTTGATTTTACGATCGAACGGCTTTAATTACCCACGTACGGGATTGTGAAATCGAGTTCCGCGCGAATAAACGTTTACGGACGAATCGATATCCGGCGCTTCCGGTTTCTAAAATAAACGACCGCGGGATACACGCGAGAGCGTGGCGACGTGCCGCGAGAGGGAGAGAAAAGAGCTTATTGACATTTGGACACCCGACGGCGCGAAAAGCCGCAATGTGCGCCAGCGCGGGATCTCTACGTGTTTTCGCGTGAATATATTTTTCCTCTTTTTTTCGTATCGAAATCACGCAGTCCCGGGAATTTCACATTTTCCACCGCGCGAATATTTCAGCGCGAGAGAGAAGAACGCTGAGTGGGTATCGTAACTCGAATCGCGAATCGTCGTTAAAAAAAAAAGAGCTGAGCTCGACGAAACGAGAAATATTCCAGAGTACAAGGTTCCGAGTGCAAAACGAGATACTCGTTAATTTTCTTTTTGCGAAAAGGCGAGGGCGTGAAATCGTAACGAAGACGAATCGTTGATGTGCGCGATAACCGCGGAACTCTCCGAGGGGAGCGAGAGGGAGCTTGAGAGAGAGAGGTTGAACTTTCTAGGCGAAATCAGCCGCAGAGTGGGTGGGTTTGCGGGTTCTTTGTTGGCCTCGAGCCTCCCATGTCTCGCCGTGGGAAAAACTGAAAAATTCAGCAATTACCGTCTAAGCGCAGAGTTGCGCAACAAATCCACTATTGCGATCGGTTTTTCCGTCCCAGACGGTGAAAGCGCGAAGATCATCAACGCGCGTTATTGCGAAATCGTTCGTCGCGTTCGATCTCCCGTTAAAAAGTTCAACGGTCATTAGACCAATTTCTCTTTTATCTCAAAATACAGAGCCAAAAAAAAACAAAATTCGAATGGTTAAAGGTCAAACCGAGGACGCAAATTGTAAAGGTCAGGCTCGGGCAGTCGCGAAATTTTCGCGACTACATCCTCTCCCTCTCTCTCTCTCTCTCTCTCTCTCGTGCTCGCTTGCCCGCTCGATCCGATAGATCAAATGTCACGGTTCGAGGAGGCGGGTTATAGTATTTCAAACGCGGCGTGCTCGCGCCCACGGACGAGCGAGTACGCGGTCGATATTGATTTTCCGCCTCCGACACGGGTCATTGATTTCGAATTGTTTACGGTGCACGTCCGCGCAAATCGTACACGCGCTCTCTCCGAGCCGCGATGTAATTATAAAACCTCGCCCCCAAGGAAGTGAACTTGGCCGGCACTGGATTGAGCTATTTTTGTACGCTCTCCGGCGTATTTTAATAACGCGCGACGACTAAGGGAAGCCGCGACGAAATACCGATGAATCGCGCTGAAATTTATGCAAAATTCATCCGCCACCGGGAGTGACGAATCCGCGAGACGGGCCCGCCGTCGAATTTAGAATGAGACTCAAGGTTGGTCGAGTTACACGTGTCGGAGCGGAGAAAACGCGTATCCTTCGAGGAGAGAATCTCTTCAGATCGAGTATCGCTTCGCGTGGGAGTGGGAGAGGTCACGGTATTCGAAGATCGATATCGCGATTGTTCGACGTTTGGAATCCTGTTATACATTTTCGACTATCGCGATGCGTCTAATCCAGATGTCCGATGACGGTATAGATAACGTTCGAAGGAGAGAAAACAATTACCAAATTGCGCATTTCTCGACTAATAACGAGCAATTATTCCACCTCTTTTTCGGGGAATTTAATCGATGAAGATAGAATCGCGGTAGCTGTACGAGCTCCTCTTGAAAATTTCGTCGATGGTGTCGCATTCGAGGACCGTAAAATATAAATCGCTCTAGTTCAACGACACTCTCTCTCTTTTGCGAATTTCCGAGAGAAACCCGAAAAACCGCGCGAGGCGTTCCACGCGCCTCACGCGTCGCTCGTTACATAAAGGAGCGTCATAGGACACGCGGTTAAATTTAACCACTACCGATCCGCAAATAAAAAAAAACGAGCAACACATCGGCGCGTGTTGGCGAAAGAAATTCGGAACGAGAGGCTGCGTTTTGGATTTTATTTTTTGGCCCCGAGGAATGAACCTCAAAGCCGAAAATAAGACTCGAGAACGGGAAAATGCGCCAAGAACCGCGAGTTTGTTCGAACACCCCGTAGAGAGTGTCGGTCACGTTGGAGTGCACGAAAGTGGAAGGAGGAGGGCTCGTAGACCGTGGCAGATCTCTTATTGCGAGAGAGAAGGCGACTTGTATGGCGTGCGAGCTCTCGCACAAGAAGAGACGATGAGGAGGAGAAGGAGGAAGAGAAACGAATAGTGTAGACGAAGAGCGTGGGATGCGAGAAAGAGGAAAAGAGGGAAAGAGAGAAAAAGAGAGAGAGAGAGAGAGAGAGAGAGGAGGATGATAAAGAGAGGAGAAAGGGGGAAGCCGACCATCTGTTTTCAGACGATTCTTACCAGCGTGAGCAACAGGGAGGCTCGCTTATCCGCGAGCAGCTTGGCTATCTCGTCCGTGTAATGCACCTCATCTACGGCGTAGCGTTTCCTGAAGTCTTCCGGTGTGTGAAGCTTACCCTCCCATATCGCGTATTCGGACGGTAGGCGCGGCATGAAGAGTATCGAAGCGCCGGTTCCGAGATCCAGAGCCCCGTACCAGCCTGGCTCCTCCACTCCGAAACACCATTGGAAGAACGATTCCTGTTGGGTCGAGTAAAAAAGAAAGAGTTTCAAACCCGGCGTACAATATGCGCCACGTTGTTGGCAAATAAGAAATCTCGTTCACAGGTAGAAACGACGATTCCTTTGTGCCGAGAGAGTTTCGCGGCATGTAAACATAATAAAAACGAACACGAGGCTTCCACAAATCGCTCTCATCCGTATTTCAACGCTAGCGGCTCTCTGGGTTCCTCGGACGGGATTGCGTAAGATCGCGAAACCGTAAAAATTGTTTCATCGCCGTAACATCGCTGGATGGGTATATGTGGGACGAAACGATTAGCGAGTCGCTCACGCGCGTCAGCGACTACGTAATTAACGCGAACCACGGTACGGAGATTCCGTAACGTTTTGTTTCCACGCGAATTCAATCAGAGATCGGTCTCGTCTTTGCGGAGAACGAGGACCGTTAAAATCTCGAGAGGGGGTACCTCCGTTGGAAAGGTCGCGTTGAAAATTTTCGCAAATCGCTAATAACGTTGGCTGTCATCGACGCGTACAATGCCGTTTCTATCTCGTTATTTTCCTTTCTTGCGTTTTTCCTCCCCTCCGTTCGGTCGCAACAAGCGCACGACGCGGGCATTGTGCGGTTGTCAACGGCACAGGTGTCCTTTTTCTCAGGCACGCGCGCCAATTAATGGGGTATTTCGCAAACGCTCAATGCGCGCTCCTAATACACTCTCTTTCCTCCCCTCTGTATATGGCCCCTTTGATTACGCAACCCGTTGGGCATCTGTACGAAAGGCGTCATGGAAATTTACCGGCGAATCGATCGATCCTCGGAGTCATCAAATTTTCGCGAATGAGCCGTAAAGAGCACCGAGCTTCTCCTTGTTTCCGTCGTGAAACGGATTCTCGGAACGCTCGGCGAGCGCGTTCCTTTCTTGCCGCATCGCGTCGATGTTTTGTCTCTCGCGTAACGCCAGAAAGAGAGAGGAGCGGAAGTGCCGACCGTTCGCAGACGGTCGAGGAGAAAGAGAGATGGAAAGAAAGAGAAATGGTTTTTGCCTCCGTTGGCGTGAGATCACCGAGACCAGAGGAAATATACATCTTGAGAGATAACTCAGACGGGATATTTTGTTTGTTACGCGCTATTGCAACTGAATGCTCCGATCTCGAAACTATCCTTCACCCACAGAGTGGCTCGGTCAACGAGGTGTCGAGAGATCGAAACGCGAATTAATTAGAGAGCGGGAGATTAAACTGGAATTTGATAAATTAGCAATATAGAGAAATGCACTTTGTATAACGAGAAAATTGCAATTCGAGGCTGATTAGTAATAGTATATTAATCAGTTGCGTTCTTTGTCGAGCACCGGAATTAGCGCGATAAATTTGAATATATCTAACGGATATTGTATTCGGTAGTATGAAAATCAAGTAAGACTCCGCCATTCGTATTCTCGATTACTTCAGAGAAACGCGTAGAGCCGAACAAAGAAGAAATATTGGAGCATGATCGAAGATCTCGGCACGAGTTTGTGGGGCAGGTGACGTTTAGAGGGATTTCAACGGGTCCGTAGGAATTCCGTGGAAGGCGTCCGTAGGACGCGAGAGGGTCCGTGTACATGCGGGTCGCAACCGGTCGAGACACGAAGTTCTGCGTTTGTTTGGGTTTCGGCCTTCCCTTTCTAAATCATCTTCTGCCTTTCGTCCCTTTCGTGGAAGCCGGAGGCTAACCGGGGACTGAAAAAGGACAAAAAACCATCTAGTAGCCCGGTTTCCATGGCCAGGATGACGAAACTCTATCGCGAATCGCGTAACGTACTTTTATACAGCCCTCGTTTACGTTTTTAACCTCTGCCTAGAGGAAAAGCCAGATATAAACGAGACAATAATCGACCTAACGAGATTTTTACACATCTCCTAGGTAGTAAAACGTAATATCATTCGCGGAACGAGCGAAGAGTGTGTGCTCTCTGGAGCATTCGCGAGCTACGAACAAAGGGGAATACGCGCTTGGCAAAGTAGAACGTCGAAGAGGTGCGGAATGAAAGAACGTCCCGAGAGTGGGAAGGGAAGAAAAACAACGCGGTAGAACACACTTAACGCTTTCTACCGAAATCTAATTGTATTCTAATGAAAAGGGTACTGCAGTTTGCCGATTCGCCTATCACCGCTGACTTTTAAACTCGTTAATGCCCTATTCGTTCTCTCTCTACATTATATCAGTGCATCGTTCGCATACAAATTTAAATAATTTGTTACACCTGCGATGCTATCGTCTTTATAATTAAGCAGTTGCTTCCAAGTGCCTTTCTATGCGCTTCTTTGTGGTATTTAATTTCTCTTCGTTCTAGCTACACCTATTCGTAATATATGCAGTAAATTTTTTTTTTCATTTTTACGAATCGAGCGGTATCAAAGTTAATAAATGAAACCTATCTCTCTCTCTCTCTCTCTCTCTCTCGCTCGCTCGTGAGAGAAGCAGGAGCCGTCCTTTGCCGTCCCAGGAACGATCGGCCATCAGGTCAACGCGCTCGCGCTCCGCACGTTCAGCAGGTATTATCTTAAAGCGGCTATATATTCCGAGGTGCGGCGAGAGAGAAAGAGAAAGACTGCATACCGGGTGGCGCGAAATCTCGCGAGGAACGATCTCGGATCGGCATTCTCTCGCGTCCGTACTCGCGACTCGAACGCGGAAATACCGTGCGCACAACGAAAACATCCCGTCGCGATAGTTTATCTGCGGTTTTACGGTTTAAACGACGTCCGATAAGACCCTTTCGGAGAAAGAATTCCATCGTTGAATTATCGGCTTTAATACGAAATTTCGTTATTACGAGCAGAGAAATTATAACGAAGGGCGAGAATGTAATAGCGAGTCCGCTCTAATTGGGAAAAATTCATTCCACCGCGGCGGAAGAAGAACGGGGAATTCGAGACGCGAGGGGAGCGCAAGAGCGCTCGAATCGCTTGGCCCCGAAACCAACCGAGAGGAGGATGTAAACATTTCGGACGCGTATACTCGCTCCCGTCGGTATACGCGGCTATATTTTTTCGCGAATGTGCATACTATTATCTCGTTGCTCGGCTATCCGACGTAAACACCGCTATGTGTATTTTATTTCGTTTCCCTCTCTCTCTCTCTCTCTCTGCGTCGACTTTTTTTCGGTTCACCGCTAAACGAGTCGAGCAAAACCGCGAACGGTAAATTTTTTCGTTTGCATAGCCACTGAGCCGGGTTTCAGTCGGTAGGAAAAAAAGTTTCCGCTCCTCGAAAAAGAGTGGCAATCTCGAACGTCACGACGATCTTCGATATTGCATCACCGTTTGCTCTCAGTTACGACGAGATAAGCTATATAAAACTATCGGTGTTTGCTCTCGAGAGATAATAAGTTTGACGTCACGAGCAAGCTTCGGGGAACTTATCGAGGCTATTCGATTCGGGTGTGTCTCATTGGTTATTTAATTTTCCCTCGTGAAATATAAGCCCGCGTAATTCGAAAAGGTGTTACGGTACGAGCGAGCGCGTCATTGGTTGATAACCGCGTGACGTAACTCGACCGTATGTACCGGCAGGGGTGGGATTTGAGAGCTCGGAACCGACGTCATCATTTGTGGAAATGCGGTATCGATTCGGTTGTCTTAATAAGGATACGTGACTTATTTGGTAGGGTAAAAATTCTTTCCTACCCTGGCTCGCGTCAATCTCGAGATGCGAGCGAGTCGCTGTCCCGGTTTCGCGACAGTAAATCGTTTTGGCGTGTACACGCGATCTCGACTACCAGCCATGGAGCATTTTCATACTCGTTAATTTTTTAAGGAGGTTATTCTCGGTGACGAGGTTTCCGGATGAACCGAAAACCGATATCTTCAAGGCTAGCGTACGTTTTAGGAGCCATATCGTCGAGAGCGGTTCATCCCGAAATGGAAATCCCACTTTCGATATAAAGCCACGCGGCACTTGAGCTGCGAGTATATTTTGATGGTTGGCGAGAGATACGTTTAATAACGAAGACATTCTGCTATATGAGGCAGCGATCGATCGTGCTCTCGTAATGGCACCGCAAAGGGAATTATCATCGGCCACGGTAATTTAATACACGTGGCGACGCAAGCGCGAGAGAGCTCGACCCTTACCGCCTCCGCCGCCCACGAGAAACAATTAAGGTAACCGTGACACTCGGGCGAGCGAGGAAGAGCGTTATATGCACTCGCTCCTCGTTCCTCGGCTGGCACTTGTCCGAATTTCGTACGCTTATCGCGAGCACCGCTCGAATTTACATTCCCCGCGTATCGTTCGCAGTCGAGAGTCGAGTCTCCGGCTCGACCTTGGCCAGCCGACGATTCCCTTTGTCTCGCACTCGACTCGCTCGTGAAAAGCCAATTTTACGGGCTCGGAGGCCGAATCGAGTATTTTTGTTTTCTCGAGCGGCGTGAAATGACTCCTCACCTGTCGTTGCACGCTCGAGTGTTCCTTCGTATATAGGTACATCTATAATACGTACCTGCCTGAACGGCCAGGATATATCGGTGTCGTTGAAGGGTACCTCGACGCCACCTTGGAGAACAACGAAAGTGCCAGCAGCTGACACCGTGCCGCTCGTTCGGAGACGCTGCACCAAACGCTCCCGATTGCCGCGAAACAGCGTCATCGGCACCCTCATTGTGTGCTCACCACGCACGAAGTGCGACTCCATTTTGTACCTGGAAAATCCATTTTCCCTTTTTACTACACACTTTCCGCTTCTCCTAGATCCAAAGAGAGGGAGGAAAAAAATGCATAAACCGCGAAATTTCGACGGTGGAGCATAATATCGGAAAAACGAGAAAAAGCTCTCGCACGGCTTGCTAGGTGAGATTCAAATTGAATAAAATGTGCTTTACGTCCGTAGTAAAACGTGACTATCAAGCGAGCGTAGCTCGAGGAGAGAGGGGCAGTGGCAATTCAGAGGTGAAGCCACGCGCGTAAATCCAGAAATGGGTCGAAGGTTTAATCCGTCCGAAATCCGTTTTGCGCTCGCTCGCGAGTGAGCGAGAGAGGAGCTGTGAGAGCGCGCCGCGTCAGGAAATTCATTTCCGGGGTATGTCCCGTGCTACGGGGAAACTTATTCCGCCATATCTCGTCGAAATTCACACGTACAACCTACTCCCTTCCCCCTCGCCTCGTGCACGAGTAAAATACACTCGGCTTTATACGTTACGCTCGCCATAACCGCGACTTTCTTTTTAGAAAGTAGAGCCAGTAGAGTTCGTTCGTGGCCTAAACGTCCCGTTGATCGATCCACGTGCTTCCAAGAGACTAGTATTTTCCCAGAGCTGCATCTGGATGCCCTTAAAATAAATAAGGGCCAGATCGGGAATGTAATACTTCCGGCCGGATGAAAAGTTCAATTGAACAATCGAGTTCCCACTAGACGGAGCAAATACAGTTTAGTTCTATTTTGAAAGTCTGTAAAATGATATAATTTATTTACCAAAACGTATACTATTTCTACGAAAAATGGATTGTACATAACTGTTATTCCAGAGCCACTATAGTTGTCTTACCGGCTTTCTAACGGTTGTAGCTGAAAATTCTATTTTCATCCAAATTTTTAATGCTCCGTTTCTATATGTAAAAATTTTAACGAGACTCAGTTTTATACAAGTTGGGGTCGGAGTTGAAACCGAAACAGGGCGTCTACTGTTTCCCGGACCTCTTGACTCTTGGCGCAAAATCCGGGGCCCGTAATGTAATACGGTTTCGCGGAAAGGCCACCTTCTCTTGGTGATTCACAGGCCATTAATTTTCGTCGAGACGAGACGGAACATGGGTATTTCTTCGTGATTCACCGTATATACTTTTTATTGTCGATATATCGGTGACCGAGGAGGATGTTTCACGGCGTTATTAATTACCCTTCTTGCTTGTACCGTTCGGACGAACTCGTTACCGCGATCGCGTCATTTGCTTCGCAAACGAAGTCACTGGTACGCGAAACGACGATTAAGGTCTAATTATCATCGCGTTTAATTGGCACCGTCGATTCAGACTTTTTTCGACCTCGCTCTCTGCCTCTCCCTCCATTGTGCTCCTCCGCTTTTGTTTACATAATTATACGCAACCGACGATTCGCAGTTTTTGCATCGCCCGTGCATTCTCATTTTTTTTTTTGCGAGATACGTACGAGTGTATTATTCGCGCTGCGCTGCCTGCGAGATACGCTATCCCGGCGTTACTTCAGAAAATGAAACATAAAAAGGAATAACGCAGGGTGGTCGAGCGAGCCCATGATGTTTGGTCGAACACGGAATATTCAAGCGCGGTGGTTCGTCAAAACGATCGCAAAAAGCCCCCACTGTAATTGCTCGATTCGCAAAAACGTAAATCTTTTTCGTTTCTCGCGTGGAAAATCGCAATAGAGACAACACCGACCCTTTTGTGCGAAACGAGGCTACCATGCCCAGCGAGAGAAATGACAAAAGCAATTAAATTTATGGAGCAAAAAGGGGGAGAAGGAGTGTTAAAAAAAAAATTTGCTCGTGACGGAAACCTGCAATAATCGGCGAGCGTTCTTCGGGGTTCCGTTAACGGCAGCGGCGTCCGGGTGGCGAGGAACGCAAGCCTCGCGACTTTACAGCCGCGGGACGCACTTCTCTTAATTAGCGAGCTCATGCTATTTAGTGCCATTGAACGAACCCACATGTCCTCTGCAGTCGCGAGGAAGCGCTAGCGTGTGTGTACTGACCCTCTACGCTCCGCGAGGCGAGAAACGAAAAAAGAATTCGTCGTTATAGGGCAATGTTTCGGCTCGTAATCGGCCACGTAACGCGATCGCGATCGTGGCTTCGTTAAGACTCTCCCGGCCCACGCGCATTTTGTTTTACAACGGCTCTAATAATAGCATCTAATGAAACTGACGAGTCGAAATCGTGCCAGTCCTGTGTACCGACGCTCGTAATACCAACAAGAAAGGAGAGAAGTGGAAGTAAGCAAATACGGTTTCGTGAAATAGTTTGTTCACACCGGAGTGGCCGCACTCCGCGGTTTCGACACGCGGAGCCTTTTTATTTGCATATTGTTTTGCATTCGCCGGGCGGCATGCTCGTCCTCCGGGGTCGAATAAATTTAAATAATCGAATATCCGCAATAAACATAATTGCGATCGAGACTGCGCGCTCAGTGAGCGTTTCGATTTACCCTAATTGCTTCTTAACCTTCGCGACAAATTTTCATTCCTCGGCATTTACTCTACGGATTAACCATTCCGACATAATTATCATATTTTTTAATTATACGACTAATCAGATAGGAGTACCGTGCCTATGTATGGACGATAGACGATCGTCGGCTATACGACAAGTTACTTTGCTCCCGTCACGACTCATGGTCGGCGAGATAGGATAATCGTCGTCGACACCCGGCTAGAAACGCGGAAAATTAAAAAGACGCCGAGCCGTGATAATTGAGCGAGAAAAGAGTAACACGTGCAGGAATGCGTTTATCTATTGTATAATGTTTTTTCCTCCGATACGTTAAGTTTCTGCCAAGAGAGGCACGCAAAAATGTTTTGGAGAGAGAGAGGAGGGGGGGGGGGGAAGAGAACGATAATTGAGCTAGTATAGCTTCGGCCGAGTTGCCGACAATGCGAATACCTCGTGGCGTACGTGAGCTTCATACGCTCGCGGGTTTATATTTAAGTCGCGTCATTGGACGGTTGACGCTCCCTAGAAATGACACGATTCTTGGTGTTCTAGCATTTTCCCCGGCCGAGAGACGCCTCTTCGATGCAAAGAGCGCGTTATATTGTACCCACTCATCTCGACGCTTCCTCTGGCCCAGATACACGATCATGCGGCGCGTTGTTTGATTCGTATATTATAATCGCGTTACGTAACGGTAAAGACAGCAAAGAGATATCGGAGCACCTATGCAGCGAGAGAGCTCGACTCTCTTTACCGTCTTTATGATAATTTTCGTATGCCCCCGATGGCGCAACGCCTTTTATGAAAAACAGAACGACCATAGAGATATATGTAACCGCATTATTTATTTTGAACACAGTTGAGGACAGTCCGCAACGAAACGCGTTCCGATATTTTTCTTGGCATAATGAAAACTATGTAGGTCAGTGAATATCGGCAGCGAGAATCAAAACATAGGCTGTGCTGAGACACGGGTTAGATGATTTTGGAGAATTGCAGGAGTCGAGATGGGATAACCCTCGCGTGATTGCAAAAATTTCGGCGAATCTTATGTCGATCGCGTTGAGTAATGGAGAAATCCGAAATAGGAGTTCGCTTCAGCCCCAACGTAAATACGGGTATCGAGGAGGCGAGAAAAGAAGTTTTAAATACTCGTATTGCCATATAAAGCGCTGACTTTATCGTATTACGCTCGTGCAGAAGCAGATGAAATCCTACACGCGTTTAATGTTCTCAAGGCTATAGCCGGTATTTCTATTCACTTATGTAGAAGATAGTATGTATAACGACGAAAAAAAAAACAAACGAGAAGCGCCAGGTAGAAGTTGTCATTTGCACTCAAAGGTCGCGAATTCACGTGACATCGGCGATATTTACTCGCGATATAGATACGTGTATCGCTTCGCGAGTTGTTTATTACTTGTATGCCGTTTACCGCTAATAAATATTAATTTGCTCTCTCAACTTTGATTAATTACAAACAAAACGATTCATAAATCAAACTGAAAAAATGTGTCCTCTAATCCGCAACGGCGAGTAGTCAATACCCTTAATAAGCACGTTCCCGCGGGCTTTAGCTTCTTTTCTAATCGATTATCCTGAAATAAGCATTAACGCACTTTATTCGTAACTATAGTCTGTTATTATCGTCGAAATATAAATAGCTGTAAGTTCTAGCAATTGGAACGATGAATCAATTTTATTCCGGTATCGGGACGGCTATCGTATTATCGCGTAACGTCGATAAGTGCATTACATTTCTCACGCTCGAGGAGGAAATTTTCCTTGCGCGACAAACATATGTGGCTGACGTGGCGATGTTTGTTGTCCGCGAGTACGTTAAACGCCTTTTCGCAATGTAAACTCTCAGTGGGGCTGAATTATTTTTAAATTCCGATACGCGAAACAACACAGAAAGATCGCACATTTACGCTATATATAAGAGCACTGCCTTGAGGTTATGTCGAACACAACAACGGAAGCAATAATATTTCTTGTTTTATTTATATTTATTCATAGAACAGAGTCGATGAATCGTTAATAAATATTTAGCGTAGTATATTACGTGACTCATAGTGTACTAAAAAAAAATCACCGTCTGATATTAAAAATAACAAGACAATTCTCTCACATAACCTCAAAACTCACGTATGTGGATTCGTATAGAACGATGGTAAAGGTAGTCGTGTTCGTTCAACGCGAATTGCGCAATAACTCAGCGATTTGTCACCGTAAGGGAAAAATTGGTGTTATTTTTTTCGATCAATTCCGTTCGGTTGTGCGCGTGTTACGCGGTGGGCGTGACGGGTAACTTTTGACAATCGTGCTGTCGCGCACGTCCACCCAGTATCCCCGTATGAGGAAAAAGCCGTCGAGAGTGCGAAAACACTTACGCGAAGAGACCCACTTACGCCGTACGAGTCAACGACCACGGGCGAGCACGCACACGCACAAATGCTCTTACCGTGAGAATTTCAATGCACATGTGATTTCGCAAAACGTCGTACGGCCATCTTGATTTTTCGTTTACGTACCGTCCGTGATATAGCTTGTTTTCAACGTCAACGTCGATTCGCGTGCGTGACACACGTGTATTTCTGTCTCGCTCGCTCTTCCTCGGAACGTACAGTCGTATAGCGATATCTTTCGAGAAATAATTACCTCGTTCTTTTCCGATATAAAGATTTCGTTTTTTCAAAGAATTTCGTTGACACGGCCGTTACCGTCCACTTCACAGAACCAAGTGATAATTCTTTTTTACCTCGCTTGGCTTGGTCACTTCCTTAAAACTGCTCGAGTTATCTCTTATCCCAGCGAGTAATCGAGAACCAATCCAGTCATTCGACAGACGAATCATCTCGACTGTTGCACTCGTAAAGTTACAAATATTATTGTTCTTCGTTAATGGAATTTTTGAGATTAAAAGCGAATAGGCTTTGCGTAATGCAACCTTTGTATATATACAAATAAACAAATTATATATATATATATATATATATAATTTATATATAGTTTGCATTCTGGCATACATAGAAGAGAGACTCCTGTGAGTCTGCCACGATCTTTTATGCAATCGAGCATTGTGACAAGATTAATTGTCGCAATACACGACCGGTCGAATATCGTGCTCAGCGCGGTGCAATGTTTGGCAACAATGCACCACGTCACTCCGCGTCTTGAATATATACATTCAAGAATGAACTGCAATTCCACTACCAAGAAGTAAAATATATGCCAATACGCATACAAGGTCGACTCCTGGTGCACATGAATTGTTTACGACCTGCTGCAGCACGATGTGTCAAGTTTCCTGTCGTTGAACGCATGCGTCATTTGATTATTGAGATTGTTGGGTAAAAGGTCATAAAATAAGTATCGTACGGCTCATTGAAACTTTTAACTTGTTTATTTTTATAATTAAGACTTACCGGATTCGCGCATCCGGTGATCACAACGAGATATAGTTTCATTAATTCACGTATAACGACGAACATAAAAAAAGAGAAATTCGAAATTTTCATTTTTCATAGAAAAAAATTGACTCAAATTACTCGCCACGCAGTCGAACATGCTCGCGTATTTTTACATTCGTCTATCCATTGGAACTGTGAAAACTAATAGCATACACATCCTAACTCACTCTCAAATAGGTACACAACATGGACTAATTACTAGCTTATCCGATAATAGCCTTTAGACCAGACGGTATACATTTTTTTTCTTTACAAACAAACGCAATTCTCTTCGGAGTAGTTACCGTATGCGTCGGTTTCGTTTTTTTTGTTTACGGAATGCCCGTAAACTCATAATCAGCACGATATCGATTGCCGTGTAAATGTTTACTTCACCCGTCTTTACCCAAATGCTAATTCCGATAACAGAAATAGATCGTCCGATCGAGACGTTTGTTGCTTCTTTTCATTCGATCGCGCGCACGTACGTACACTTTGCTCTTTTCAGTATACGTACAAGCGCCATTACACCAAAATAAATTTAGCGATCGATAGTGATAAATAACTATGCACTAAAACATGCACAGCAAAATATAAAGCTATGTCATTAATATTACAGACCCGCGCTCATTCTTTTTCTCTCTGTTCGAATACAAAATAGAGCTCACTCCTTATTTTTGATATTTCCGCCTTCCATCGATTCGTTAATACTTTGTTATTACATCGAATTTCTCAACGGTACACGAATGCACGAAGGTGTCAAATTAAATCGTACGGACTAAATAACTTAAGTATTTATAATTTTTTTTCTTCTCACTCAGTGTGGTCCTCCTTCGCTCGTTTCAAAAATTTTAAATGTGTAAAAATAATGAGATCACCATCTTTTTTTAGGGCGAAAGGATATATAAATCTCGTTTTCGCACGCAAAGGCATTAAATGTCGTTGATTTGATAGATTGTAGTGACCAGTGCGGCTTATTCAACGATGGAAGTTTCTCTGCAAAACACTAGGAGATTTCTCGAGAAAAATCAGCATATTATGAATGAGCGAGAAACGAAAGTGAAATCGATCTCTCGGAGAAGGAAAATCTCTAATACTTGTTTGCTAAAATAAACTTCTGCATTTTTCGATCGAGCATCTCAAAGTCTTTTACTGCGATAAGAAAAAATTTCCATTTATAGATAATTCAAAGTCGTAAAGAACACTGGACACCAAAAGTTATTTGCAAGTTGGTAAGAGAGAAAGAGAGCTCGGTTCGTGTATTTAAACTGTTCTATCAATGTAGGATGCTACCCTGACGATACCGCGCGCTCTTATTATATCGGAAAATAATGATCGCAAGGTACAATAACGGCAGCCGAGAACTTGTAATCTTTCGTCGAGATTACGTACAGTTGGATCGCACAGAAACTAAATATAAGATTGGACGTTATTACGTCCATTTGAACCTCTTAAATACGAAGCATTCAAATAGGAAGCTATGTAGCGAACGCGAATCAAATCGTGTCGCCTCGTTGCAATTGCGTTACGCACAACAATGGAGAAACGTATAATTATAAACCAGTTGCGAGGATTCTAACCCTGGAAATGCACTATTACTCTTTAGGATAAATTCCAAGTACAGCGTGAACAAGTAGTTTGTACAGTTTCGTCTTCGTTATTCTACTAGTTATGCATACATCGACTGGCGAAAAAATGACTCGTGTTGTTTATAGGAACTAGTTTTTAGTCAAACTTTCTACCTCGGAAAAAATGATTCAATTGAGAAGTCCTTTTTTTTCTCGGAATGAGAACTATTTGAGAATATTACGGTCGGAGCGACTGAAAAACATTAATTTAACTATATCTACTTTTCGCGTGCACTTTCAGGGTTTTAAAAATTCACAGGAATCACATGTGGGAAGCAAACGCTTACGGGCCCCACGAATGCTACAAATCGGCAAATGGAATTTCTCTTGTGTGTCGACAGATAGTCGAGTCTCACGAATTGAATCATTGTAATTGAGCGCTCATTTCAAATAACGTTTCGCAATTTGTTAACTAGATTGTACAACCAATAACACACGTGAAAGAAATGTTTGTAGATGATTTTGCGTGATACTAATATCGTTGAATCGATATAATATTGTATCTTTAAATAAGTTATGAATTAGAAATAATATTACATAATATTGTAAACATTAACTTTGACGCTCGGATTTTTACTATGAACGTGGTGCGACTTGATATCTTACATTGAAAAATTTTGAAAATTAGATTTTTTTAGTTCTATTTGATCTTTCGTCACTCATTTGAAACGAGCTATTATCTCGATTTACAACGCAACGGTGAACGTGTGTCGCTCAGTAGACTTGGCGGTTAGGCGGCCATAAGTCTTCCACGTAAGCCTCGTGATCGTCGATACGCTGACGATCTTTACCGAATTCGCCCGAAGCCGCGGTCGCCTCGAATAACAACACACCATATTTACAAACACGGCCATGTACGGTGAGTTCCTGTCTAATTGCGTCTACGTGTGTGATACTCTACACGTACGCACATATATGTTACACACGCATAAAGCCAATACAAATCGAGTGCACTTCGTCAAACTAAATCGATGTAGATAAGATTCTCGCAATTGGACAGAAAATTACTGTCGTAACGGTTTTAAAATCCGCATTCGAGGCGATGAATGGTGGTGTTTTGGATTATTCGAGACGAGCGCGTAGCGAGATAACAAATAAATTAATTAGCCCTTGTAAAAAAAATGGGGCAATACATTTTTAATCTTTGTTATGTAAGACGTTCTATACACGAGCGTATGTCGGAGCTCGAAAAGGATTATACCGTTCATTTCGCTATCGCATCGCAGAGTAACGAGAGAAGAAAACTTTTACAAATTCCAATGTAGCGAATTCTCCACTCTGCCGTTATTATCGTGAAACGACCAAAAAAATTTCCGCAATACTCTCATTCCGCACACGAAGAACTTTTTATCTCAACTCGACTCACACAAATGAAAAAAAAGAAAAAAAAATAAGGCCCATCTCAGCTATTTTGTGAAAATGACAATTCGAATAATGTGTCCTGCGCGCATCACAGTACTCTTTTCTGAGTTTCGAGCACCGGTTAAGTTGTTGTATTAGCACAATTTGAAAATCCTAAAAGAGGCCTGCGACATTTCACAGTTCGAGAGTATCGAAGACCGGCGGCAGAGGCTCGTCTTCGGAGTCATAAAAGTAGGGCTTTCGCCGATAGAAGCCCGTCCTCTCGTCATCGTCATCCGTTTCCTCCTCGGAATTGTCGAGAACGTCGATATTCGCCTGGAGCTTCTTCACCGCCTCCTGGATAAGCTTGCGCTTACGCAACAGCTGTTGCAGAAGCTCGTAGGAATCATCTCCGTTGTTATTGTTACTCCTATCTCGCCTCTCGTGCACGCGCCAATTGGCTCGTGAGAATTGCCGATCCGTCGATCTCGCAATTGGATAGGGCGATTGACGCACGGCGTATCTGAAGCTCGATTTTGCTTTCAGACTGGACAGACAGAGGTTCTCCTTGATCTGCGATACGAGACGGTCAACGTCTCGCGCGAGAAAATCCTGCGTCGTGTCTGGCGACACCCCGATCAGGTACGTCGGCTCCTTGGCACTAGGCATTTCGCGAATTGGATTCTTCTCCTCTTCGAGTTGCTCCTCAGGACTCGGGCAGGTAGAGCGAGCTCTCACAGCTCGACAATAACCGCCGTACCCTTTCTCTCTCAGGTCACTCGTGTTTATTCGGAAGATCTCAAGGTTTCCCTTGGCCAAGTATTTGGATTTTACCTCTATTATATTTTCACTTTGTCTTCTTTTCGAAAGCGGATGAATAGCCTCGATTATCACCAGTAAAAGCGTTCTCGGTTTGTCCCTCTGCTTTGTTTACAATTGACTGGTGGTTTATTTACCACCAGACTCGAGCAGCTCGAAAGCGTGTATTTCACTCGACTCCGATAATCGGCACAGCGTGCGCTTGCTATTTGTTTATAAACCTTTTCACAACGATATGCGATAGCAGCAATCGTACGACGAAAATATAATGTGCGTATACCTGGCTCAACGAGGAGAATGGAACGAAACGGCGCGATCGGTTCTGTTTTCTTCGAGTTTTGTCGTTACGCACACGGTAACGAGTCACTCTTGCATATGTGTGTTTCTATGAACATACACATGTAGGTACGTTATAAACACCGTCTGACGTGTACACACGCGCTTCGTGTAATCACACGGGACGCGTGATTCACCGGGTAAATACGCGTGATACTTCTTTTGCTTCCCTCGTCACTCTTTTACCCGAATCGAGAGTCACCCAACTCGTTCGAAGATTGCAACGCGCCCAGAGGAATGAATGAGCACGCATACATTAACACACGCGAGTGCACTTTATTCGGACTTCTCAGCGCGTAACGTACACATAAGCACGTATACACTCGGCACAGGATGACGGTTCGAACAGAGGGGGGTATTCGTTTTACTTATTCATATCCCCACTCTTGCCGAACAGAAATATCCAATATTACCGTAAGATATCTCACATTAATTCTCCTAACGTATACCCGCTTCTGTCGAATTCCTTAATGACTCGACAGCAGGAATGTAACAGTGGCACGCGAAATAATCCTTCGATAAATTCACCTTTCTTCTCGTTATTGTACTTCCGTTCTGCGAAGCGTTGCGTTCGAATGGTCATGTGTAGTGAATATTATTGACGGCGTCTTTAACTAGTTACGGAAAAATCGTGAAACGTCAACGGGTCACGATTCTCCACAGTCCGATAACGAAAACTACACGATTTAAGAATCGTCGTTGCGCGCACAGCACACACGTCGGGAACGACGACGACGATGTTTGTGAAGCACTCGGTGCGCGCTGGTGCGGGCCGCCCGTCCGCGCCAGCCATGAACCTTCTACTCTGTTATTATTGTTTTGGCCGCGCTCGCGCATGCGCGTTAAGCTACTCTCCCCTCTCTGCTCAAGACCGTGTAAACAAACCGTTAACTCACGAGTCCTGGCAAATCAATAATACTCCTTGCTGTGCTTCTTCGTTCCGTATTCCTTCTTTTTTTGCCTGTTTTATTCATCCCTCTATGAAAATGTGTGCTCATATAACTTTCATTTCATATATCTCCCCTTGCATTTGTGTGACATCAAGTTTATAATATATAGTTTGATAACAAATTAGTTATATAGTCAAAGTATGGATGAATTAGATATTGTGAAACTTTGTAAATAATAACGTTGAATAAATTGAATATCTATTGAAAAATAACGTGTATTAAATATTGAGTATATACATATATGTATATATATATGTATATATGTATGTACATTGTTGTATATTTTTGCAACTTTCTTAAAATTCCTTCTAATATTTATCAGTTTTAAAATTCAAAGTTGGTAGAAAGATATTTTGTTCGTTGACTTTTGACTCCGAGTTATGAATGTAATATCTTGGCTATACCATATGTCATTTAAGAAAAAATTTAAAACAACGATTATTGAATGAAATTGCCATTTTTGAATTGTATATTCACAGTTTGCTTTATTTTATAAATATTTATATTACAGATAAAAATTACATTTTTAGAAAGGTTATTATCTAATAGGTTCTTTGAATTTTCACTTCCTCATAATATATTTTGAAAATGAATGCGATAATTTAACGATTCAATTGCCAAAATGGGCTCTGTTTACATCCGAACTAGCAATTTTATAAAGATCCATTACAGAATCTTGGTCTGTTAAAAATCTTTGCCATAAAATAAGTGTCTCTCGTTCCATTGTTTTGTAATTATTCTGTAATATGAGTGTTTGTATTAAGTATTTTTTGTACAATTGTTAAAAATATATGCAGCATACATTCAATTTTAAAAGCAAATTTCTAGTATACTAACCACTAACTCTCTTAAATCACTTCTCATTCTAAGAGTTTCTTCTTTCAATTCACTAATATCACTACTAACATTATTTTGAGTGACCAAAATTTCTTGTTGTATAGGCTGGAAATAACATGTAGGACTATCTTTAAGTTCGTTGTTGTAAACATCCATTATTTCATCTCCTCTAAATGTTTTAAGAAATTTCATTATACTCCATTGAATATTATATACATATATATATATATAAAAGATTTGCACTTACAGAGATCTTAAATACTCGATTCTCTGACTTAGAGAGACTCCAAGTATTTTCTTCATACGATTTTCATTATCTTTGATTGTAGTACAAAGTGTTTCGATAACATTATTCATTCCACTAGTTGCATGGCAGTCTGTGCGCCTAACTATTGATGAAAATGATTCACCAAATGGATATGCATTGAGAAGAGATTTAGTCGTTGCATACTCATTTTGAAGGTGATACATATCTTGCTACGGAATAATTGTATTATGAGGAAGATTATTATTTCAGACATAATATCAGATTTACTTACAGTTCTGCACGATAACAGGCCATATTCAGCACTGAGGTAGTTCAAGGCATTTACTATAAAATTTGCCACTTTTTGCAGATGTTGTGTTTGTATTCCCATTAAAATACATAACAAATCTGAATTTGCGTGACCCATGTCCCTTGAGAACTTTAACAAATTCTGTAATCTATTGTGCGTAATGATACGTCTTTTTAATCTAGATTGAGCATCATGCAATAAGACTTTTTTCTGTTCAAAGTCAGCATATTGTCGTACAGCTTCATGCAATTGTTTTTCTAAGAGTGATATATTATCTTCTAAATAATCTCTATTTCTTGTTAGACGAATAATCTCATTTCTAAGTGAAATACATTGAATCATTAATGATAAATCAAATAGCAAAAGCATGATTTGAAACATTATGGAAATTTTGTCTTACGGTAAATCTGGTTTTGGAGGTATATTGAGTATACCATTGTTGTATATTTCTGCAACTTTCTTTAGCATGGCTTTCATACATTCTTCTTCTATAGAAGCTGTACATTCATCATAAGTTGACATCTCAAGCCTATAAAGAATGTTTATGCATTTCTAGAATATATTATGATAGAATCATTGTAATATACCTATTTGTACAAATGATCAATTCTTGAATTTTTTCATCTGCTTGTTTTTCTTTACTCTGGTTCACAATAATTTCAAAATCGGAATTATCGGAAGATGTTTCATCATGATTGATATTAAAATGTTGTTTTGAATACAATTCTAAATAATCAAGGTACAATTCCATTTCTTTAGACAAAAGATGTGTTGGTAATAGCGTCCATAATATAGGCAACCCTTTCTGAAATTTAAAATTAAATTTATTAATCGAAAATTTATTCTAAACGATTTGAAAATAGATTAATTACATTGTTTGAAGCATCAACATATACTTGTAACAATCCCTTCAAGTCATTAAAAAAACTCTTATTTATTTTATCAAAGTCTTTTAGCTTTTCCCTGCATTTCTCGTACAATTGATTAACAATAATACTTTCTTTTTCGAATTGAGTATATTTTTCTTTAATATTATCATCTATTTCATTTTCTAAACACCTGTAAAAAGATAACTACATTACTTGTTGTTATTCTTAAATATGTATGGGATATTTTATATAAACTATGTAATTTTATTACATTAAATCCATTATACCATCTTGCAGTGATTTAATATAGTCTTTGTTTTCTTTAATAACCACATTCATAGTCTCATTCTCTCTATACAGATCAAGTAGATCATAGTCATCAAAAGTAACAATATCTGCAATCTCTGGATGTTCTTGACATGCTTCATCGAAAGCAATTTCTAGATCATCACCATCTAACCATTCTTTAGAGCTCCTCAAATCTTTAATTCTAAAACATAAAAATGAATGAGCTTTAAATATTATAGTTAACATAGTATAGCTTACATTTCTTCTTCTTCTTCTGTTAAAACATTTGTTCGTGATAGATTTATAAAAAACCATCTTAAAAAAGGTTGAAGATCAGGATCATTACAAACTTCTTTTAAAACACTAGCATCAATTGATGCAGCTAAATCGGGTCGCAATTCCCGAAATTTATCATGCAATAATGTTTCAGAAATATTCATTTTACAGTTTATTGAATAAGTTTCCTTGGTATTTTCAAATTACTCCAATATAACTGTCTGTATAAATAGTAATTGATATAGATGGCACCATTAGTGATTGGCGGGAATATGTTTCAGTTTGAAATATTTGTTTATGTTTATTCTCAACATTCTTTATTAAATTCAATTATAAAAATTATAAATTTGATATAATAAAATTAGTAATTTAATAGGTACTTTTATTTACAAACAATAGTTCCAAATTGATTAATTTCATGCTATAATCATATGACACAGTTGTAGTTTTATATTGTTCTAATATAAATTATTCTTCATAAATTTAAAATGTATTTCAACAATTAATTCATTTCTGTTTTATGCTTCTGGTATATTAGCGTATATTCTTAGCCCATGCATATCTTTAATTTCTTCCTTCAGAACCTGTAATTAGTTTGATAAATTTTATATTTATTTTAATGTATTCATGGTAGAATAAAAATAAATTTTAGAAAAACAATTATGTTATATTACTTCATTAATTAGTCTATGTCGTTTAACTGTATTGAGTCCTTCAAATTCTGGAGCTATGACATTTATTTCAAACATAGCACCACATCCACCTGAAAATAAGATAATTGTATAATCTGTATTATATATATATATATATAAATACATATATTGTTATTAAGACAATATTTGCCACATATGAATTACCTGAAACATCAGTAACTTCAATTATTTGAGCTTTAGGAAATCTACTTTTTAAAAGCTGAATCATTTTTTGTTCAGCTTCTTTACCAGCTAAAACTTTTTTTGGTCCACTCCAAACTCTAGATAACAGCTGTAATAATTTTAATTTGTTCATATTCAAAAAACTATTTCAATTTTTTAAAATATAAGGCTGCATTGAAAAAAATTAATTTATCAGTATTTAAAATTGTTAAAATATTTTATTCTTCTATAATATATTATAAATTTTTGTTGATAACCATAATTTTCGCTCCATTTGAAGACAAACGAATAACAAAAAGTTTTTCTTACGTACTGATATCTTCCGAGAACTAGAAGTGAATATGTGCCGAAACATTATTGAGTAATTAAATTTAATTAAATGGCAAACACTAATTACAGGTGACAACTCAATCGATTCAAAAGAATTATAAATTTGTTTGTTCTCTCACGTTGTCACCAATAATATTTCCAGGTTATGCCGCAAAATTATGAAAACATCTGATTTCATAATGATAAAACAGCGACATCTAGTTAATTTTAGGAAAATTGATATGTAACTAGAATGGTGTTTCGTTTCATGATTATAAAATTTGAATACGCTGAATGTATTCTTCAGACCATTCTATATTTTTCAATTTACAATCGGAAGATTATTATTCTTTGTGAATTCAGATCATACTATAATAATTATTTGAAAATAATAATGATAAAATTTTAACTACGTAATCTTCATAGGATGATTCTAAAACACTGTTCTTCAAAGAGAGAATCAATATGAATACAAAATTCGTTGTGCAATCGTTAATTCTGCTTGGTACTAGTTTATGCTTGTACATGTTTGAACTGAAATAATATTAGTTATTTAATTTTTTGTAAAAAAATATTACAGAAGTGATATTTTTATAAGTTTACCATTACCATGTAATGGTTTTGAATAGTAAAACTGATAGTAAACCGAAAATTGTAAATGGAACTAAGGCGCTAACGTGAACTAGGAACTTTTCATCAACGTGGACGAGTATAGCAGTGCATTGGCGCCGCGCCTCTCAAGATTTTCTCTGATGTGGGGCTGATCGCGCGAAGCATGTCTTCGTCGTCGTCGTTGCAGCTTGTGCGGATAGTGTGTGTTGTGTAGAAAAGTGTGAAACAAATCATGTCAGAAGATAAACGAGTACCGCTACTGACGACAGAATTCACAGAGTCGTTGGGTTATTCTAGTAAGGATAAAAAGTCTGACAAGAGTGAAAAATACGAACCTTCTTTCCGTTTTAATCTCGTCTTGCCAGAGTCGAATGAGAAGACATGTCCGGATTTCAATTACTTGCATCTTCTTGAAGCAGCCCAGGTAAGCGTAACATTACATGCTAGCGGCATATCTATAAAAGTCTCGTTGATTGCATGTCGATACATTCATACGTAGCCATACGTTTTCTCAGAATTTTCGTCTAACATGGAGCTATATACAGTTTACTGGAATGGAATTGCAGAACGACGCGTTTCTTAATCACACGGTTGTCACACGACCAAACACGCGTCCTCGTTGTGATTGCTGTGTTTCGTAATTTTATGTATCACTTCATTTCAAAAAGTGAGGATTTATTATGAAGATATACTTAAATCGATTTGCAGTTAATTTTTTTTTATATAAAGGTGTTGTCACATCTAGTGATTTTATATGGGAGTGGGGGGTAAAGAAAAAAACGTCGAAAGATGAAGTGCATGCTGTCACCGTCGACCGCAGTAGCATTGCTGTACTAGTAGTAAAAACCATTTGTTTATCACACGCGAATATTGTACAAATCCAATAACGAATCATAATTAATTTTAATTGATAAAATCATGAAGGATTATCAATTTAGTATCATAACCCTAATTTATATACATAGTGTATTTTTGTACAAGGCATTTTGAATTTGTTACAATCTGACAAGTTTTGTTTACCTGCAACATTTGCTACAGTTTAAATATTTTTTGTCTAATAAATTCCATTTTCTTAACAGATTTGATTTGTAATTTTTTTTTTATAATTTACTCATGAGCATATTTCAATATAAAGGTAACTATCTTCCATTTTGAAATTAACAAATTGGAACTCTTTTCGTAGAAAAAGCGAAAAAAAGAAAGGAAGAAAGATGATCACACAAGTAATGGGCGTGACCTATTTGATGAAGATGATTCTCAAGAACTCAAAGACATGGCCAAACGTTTTGAAGCAAAATATGTAAGTATCTAATTAATTAGGCATTTATAAAATATTAACATATATTATGATATTTTAGGGAACAAGCACGATAGGAAAGAAGAGACACAAATATAATGATGGTATTGATTTGGGTGCAGGATATGATGAAAATGATTCTTTTATTGACAATACTGATGCTGTATGTTTTATCTATATACTTAAATATGAATTATTAGATTTCAGTATTTTCTGATCAAATAAAAAAATTTATGATACTGTTTTTTCTCTCGAATAGTATGATGAGATTGTACCCGAAGAGATGACTACTGCAATGGGTGGTTTCTATATTAATTGTGGGCCACTTGAATTTAAAGCTGATGAGAAACGTTCTACACTTCATAATAATAACAACACAATTGATGATAATGAAAGTAGTAATGATAATGATGATGATATTGAAGCTGTGGATAGTCCCAAACATGGTGAAAAAAGAACGTTAGTTGTAAGCGACAATGAAGATTTGGAGATGCCTCATAATAATCAAGCACAAAAAGTAAACAATTTATTTATATTGCTTATTATCATATAATATTATTATCTAATCTTATTTCAGAAACTGAAACTCATGGATGGAAATAACAGAAAAGCTGGCCACCAGAACATTATTAAAAAAAAAAAGAGGTTTGAAGATGATGGAGATTCAGATGATGGAACAGGTATGTTTATAGCGAAGCAATCTGAATAGTACTAAAAACAAAATTCGAGAATGAAAATAGTTTTTATTTTCTGATTAAATTTTCATCAAAACATCATATTATTTTCAGTATCAGAAAATCAAGTAATGAAAAAAAAGAAGGAAAAAAGTGAGATAGCAAAAGTGAAACCATCATTAGAAAAAAAATTGGTTAAAAAACCAATGAACATAAATGGTTTCGATGGAAAGAAATCCGATCCCCAAAAAATTGATGATGCTGATTGCAATTATGATGATGCTATTGAAAGTGTTGTGAATGCAGCAAGAGTTGATGATGAATCAAGTAGAAGTACATTTGATTCTGCAAAATCTAATGGAAATCCTGTTAGTGATTCGGAATGTGATGATAATGATAAAGAAGATGTACCATTATTCGATTCTCTTCCAGATGAAATTAAAAGTGTAGTTAATGAATTGAAAGTATGTGCTGAAGCTAGTAAAGAAGGGAAAAGCAAATCTTTCAATGTATCTCTCAACACATTACTTTTTAGGTAGATAAAAATAGAAATTAAGCTTTTATAAGATTGATTATGTGTTTGTTACTACTAAGACCATTATTTAATAAGAATTATTACTTACAGTTTAGAAAAAAAATTGAGGAAAATTAATAGTGTGAGTGTGAGATCACAGACTTACAGTCATTTGGCTCACTTTCTTCCATATAGTAAAGCAACATTAGCTAATAAAGCTAAAAAGCTGTATTTGCAAGATGCAGAACGAAAAGTTCGAGAGCCCATGGAGAGGTAAGATATTATTTTTTTTATTTGTTCAAAATAATAATTACATTACTATTTTTCATTCTAGGCTCAAAAAAATTATTGATGATGTGATGCCTACAGTTCTGGAAAAATATGGGCAAGAATGTCAAAAAGTTGCAGATGAGAAGTACGTATTACAAATTATTTTTATATTTCAAATGAAAGTAACAATGACTTCTAAAATATTCTGAAATATATTATTAGGATTATTCTACTATGTCTATAAGTTTTATAAAAATTTTGAAGTGTGGAAGGTAAAACTCATTGTAATTTTCTGTTCCTCAGTCCTCATTTATACTGGAAGATTTATTGGTACTGTCGGTAAGGTGCCCCTCGAAAGAGGATCCCCTGTCCTTTGACTCATCGAATAATTTTTTTAATTTCAATCATTCCCTTTTTTCATTTTCCACAGTATTTCAGTATATTCATGCATACATATCAATACTATTTCGATTTTCATTATAATTTTTTTTTGTTGATACGAAAAAGGTATATTACTCATATACACAGAATATGAAAACTATCATTAAATTGAAATAGTAAAGATAATTGTGTGGGGCTTACTATCATCAGTATCAATATTTAATTTCTCATCAGCTAAACTTTCTTCATATGGATAAATGAAGAATCATATATTTTCAGGACATAGTTTTACCATATAAAACAATCAATTTTTTTAAGATTGATACAATTGATTATTTTTATTTCAAGTATTTCTATTTTCAGGGGATTTGAAAGTCCACCATCTCCTGAAAGCTCTGATGAAGATGACACTTCTTCCAAAAAATCTGAAAAATCTAAAATTCCACGAAGGAAGTTTCCATGGACTGAAGAATCCAGGTACATCTTTTATTAACTTTCTAATTTACAATTAAGATGAACCAGTAAGACAATCATTTTTATTTTAGGAAATTAATCTTTGAGATTGCAAATGCGAGAAGACAATATTTTAAGATACTAAAACCTAGAAAAGAAACTTTAGATTCTTTTATCGATACGTTTTTTAAAACCAAGGTATTGCCATTATGGCCACCTTTGTGGATGCAGTTACAAACACTACGAAAATATGCAAATCCTGATTTTGTGTAAGTATAGTTCTTTTTACTTTATTTTTCTTACTTTTGTACATTTAATACTATTTTTGCTTTCTATGCTTGGCTTAGCGCATGACTAATTTTCTTACTATTTTCATCCATGTATGATGAAAATTTCATGCATTATGGGTGTCAGGCTAGTATGATTAAACTTTCTTATTTGTACAAGTTTTTCCATCAAATTTTTATTTTTATTTTTGTAGACACAGTTTGCTCTATTTTTCGGCCCTTATGTTTTAGGGAGGTGATTGAGTTGGATTAGTATATCAATTTCTCTCGATTTCGGAAAACATTTTTAGAGGCCACTGTAAAAAAATTCACATATTTTTGTTTTAGTTGGATATTTGATTTTGTGCAATTGTAAATTATTTCTTACGATATAAAGAGAGTATTTATTTTGTATTCAATATGAAAAAAGCAGAGTTTTATAGTATAACTCGTTATCAAAATCGAAATATTCTATTTTTTTCTATCTATACCTACACCTATCCTAGATTCATTGAACTGCACTACACTATGCAATGTCTTGTTATAAAACGAATAAATGTTTCGTTTGATTGATAATTGATTTTTGTAGCAGTAATTATGTATAAATTTTGTACTTCAGACTTATTATTTTCCTTTTTATGATTTTAGCATGAAAAAAAAATGTAAGAAGCCAAAGGACGTCATAAACACCAGTAATTATTCAGCATCCACAAATTCAACAGTTAACCCAATTGTTAAACTTGAGCATATTGGAAATATTGTTACAGCTGGTGAAGGAGAAAAAACAGTTACGAACCCAACCAAAATTACGAGTTGCACAGAACCTGCTACAAATCCTGCTTTGAATCAAGGCATTACAAAATCTGAAGGTGTAATTGACAAAAAACAATATTCTACAAAGCCAAAAGAGAAAATGAAAGAAATGAATAAGCAGCATGAAACTTCTACAAATTCAACCTTTGGAAAAATTTCTGTGGTACCTACGTCTCAACTAATGGCTCAGAAACCTGTTAAAAATCACGTTGAAGCACTGAATCTATTAGATCTTAAAAGTAGTTCTTTATCTATTACACCTGTCAATAGCGATTATCATAAGTCTGTTAAAAAACAGAATGAGGTAAGAAAAGAAATGGATTCTATTACGGCCTATCCAGAATCTATAAGTATTACGGCAAAGTCGAGTGATATGTCTCAAAGCGGATATTTATCCGCATATCGACAAGATATTTTACATAGCTCTACTCAACAAGTTCCATTCTCAACAGCGGAACAAATATCCCTTGGTAAATCTATTTCTATAAAACATAAAATGATGTCGGATAATATAGATGTACAAAGTAAAAAATTAATAGAAAGTAGAGAATATGACACTATCGATAAGACTGAAAAACGAGAAAGAAAGCAAGAGCGATCAATGTACTACAAGCATAAATCACTTGAAAGTAAGAAACGAAGAAAAGATCAAAATATAATTGAACAGCCGCTTGGTTCCAGTGGTGTCGAAATAGTGCCTATGCCGCAGCAGCCTTCTCTTACGAAGGAGGAGCAGGAACAAAGACAGATTGAAGAAACTGTTGCTGCTACAAATTTTCTAAGTCAAATTATCAATGATGACGTTTCAACACAGAATATTACAGATAAACGTAAGGATAATATTCTAATCGAGGACAACATTGATAATGTGATTCAACCATCTGAGCAAGAGAAAAATGTTGAAATGGTTATGAAATCGCTTGAAAAATTGCAGGAATTGCAATGTTCTCCAAGTCATTCACCATGCAGCGGTAGCATGCAGAAGCCTAGTAAATCGAATTCTCCATATTTAAATCTGCAACCAAATTATCAAAATCTTTATCACAATAAAGATAGTAAATTAGGATTTCATGAAAATGCGCATTGGTGAAAAACTATTGTGTACTACGAAAAAAATTTTTGTAGTAGATATGAAAATAATGGTACTTGATCAAGTTATGAGAAATGATAAGAGCAGGACTTTTATATCATTACGGTATGGCTGGGGAACGATTAAATTGGACTTTCCAGAGAAACGTTCTTCCATTTTTTTTGACTATATTAATTTAATTAGCCAGATGTATTATAATTTTTTTAAATTCTCTTGTTATTAATTATGAAGTATGATACAGTTAGAACGTATAAGAAAATTTTTTACGCATTTCAAAATACCGCCAAATTATGTATATACGTTATTGCGCTATTTGTATTTGGTCATGTACAAAGTAAGTATATATTGTAAGATTTTATTAATCGAGTAGATAATTGTACATAAGATAAGTATTGCGGTATATAGGGTGGTCTTAACATGGTATTTCGCGACGTTTAACTGTGATTTTGTTTTATAACTAAAATATTTTGTTTTTAAAGGGCATATTGTATATTAATATTACAACTATGAAAACATTATAAAGCTTGGATGAAATTTGAATTTTTTTACAAATCAGCATTTTAAAATATATGACCATCCTATATTAATATACGAAAAGGAGGAAAGAAACGTTCCTGTTGAATCTAAAAACTGTCATAATTGAAATGTTTAAATAACTTCTTTCCATTTTAATTACATATTGGAATCTCTTCATTTGAAAGATTTTTTAAGTTATATCACAACAATGTATTAATTTATTATTAATTCGACGTATTATTTTCAATTATGATTATTTTTTGCGACTAATATAATTTTCTTGGAAGAGAAATTATTTTATCAGTTATTCCTATATTAAGAGAAAAATACTGTTGAACTTATATATTACATGTATTTCATTTGTGTGAATGAAAAATGTAATAATAATTGAGTGAGCAAAAAGAGTGCAAGTTGTATTTAGAGAGCCGGAATATTTTTGAGATGCATAAAAACTGACATTAGTGATATATCATATACAAAGTATACTTTATCCTTTCCCGTTTTGACTTGAAATATAATAGGTACAGATTATTGTTCTGTACACATCATCAGATATGTTTCACTGAAACAATTAAAATATAAGTTTTCGATATTTTTTACAATCATATTTATTCATTTGTATCCTTTATATCCTCATTGCAAATGTGTTAGTCGGAAAACTTATTAAAATTTTTTTGGGTTAAAATTTTTCGTAATCCTCATAAACTGCAATATACTAAAAGGTCCAGTAACGCCATGAATAGAGGATACGTGAATGATTCTATAATATAAATATTTTAATATGAAAGCTGTACATAAAATACATTTCTCAGAAGCACTCAGCGACTGGACTCTTCAACTTTTTGTATTTAACGTACGTGGACCATCGGGTTGTAGGTTGACAAGGTTATCATAAATTGTTAAATGAATCATAGTTAAATAAATATTAAAAGCGTTCATGCATGTTCGATAAATCCATTGATATTCGGGATCCAGTTGATTTTTGTACTCGTCCGCCATTGGTTAAATATATTTGTCAAAATTTAGAGCAAATAAAAAATATGATACGCATTTTTCAAATTAATATAAAATTGATTATTTCTCGGAAATAATCAATAAATCGATATCTCGATTCTGTGTTCGAGAATTATTATAATGTAAAATATTAACGAATAATTTTATAACAAATCTAGCAATTATTATATAGAAATTTAATTACATACAAGCTGAAAACATGAAATATTATATAGTTTATACAGAGAACCATTGAGCATTATATTTCTATTAATCTAATATCTCTAAAACCGAGTTATCGTTATCAGTTGTACCGAGCTATCAAATGGGGATATTAATTCTGTTACTGTTTCTCATACCGCTCGCTATTGTCGCTACTGTCGACATGTGTGACGTAGTCCACTTTATTCGAAAGCGGAGGACTGGTGCCTGCTGGTATGACCTTGCAGTGTTTGTAAACAGACACACGTTGTCGTTCGCGGAGCGTTACGACAAAGGTTCGCGCGCGCGCGCGCGTTCGTACAGTGATCGAGCGAGAGAGATAGACAGTTCGCGAAGTAAATATACATCAACGTAAATATAAGAAAAAACCTACGAAAACGTATTCGCGGAGTAGCCGAAACTTAAATCATGGAGGTGGAGCATATGTGTATCGCGGAGAACGAAACGGTGAGTCAACAAAAATTTTGTCGCGCGAGTTATCGGGAATGACAATGAGCCTGAATGATGCAAAAATCGAGCATCGAGTGGCAATGCGAGCGAGAGGACCGTACGAGTGAGAGCTCGCGCGTGTAAAGCTCGATACACTCGGACGACATTTTTATATTCTCGTAATGGCGCGCCAGACTAACAATCTTTACTGTCCTTGCTGTTTCGAAAAGTTAAGGACGAGAAAAGGCGTTGCTGCTCGTTCGGTCATTTGACGTCAAACGATGGCTCCGAGTTGTAGCTTTGACAGGGCAATGGGTATGTGTTACGAGGGGTGAAGGGGGAAATCGCGACTATCGAAGTATCGAGGGGGTAGTAGTCATGTTTACTCGCGTGGTGTGTTTTTACGTATGTGGTATCGTCGATCTGGCGCCTGATGTCGCTGCCAAGCATTTGTCGTTCGTTCACGAATTATCGGCTAGGTGGCACTGTACAATGTTACAATTATGCGTCATGTGATAATCAGGTCCGAACTGTGTATTAATTGAGCCTGGGCAATTTATAAATTTTAATTAACAAAAAATAGATAATAAATACGTATTCATTCAAATAAAAAACGATATAATATTTATCTGCATTTTATGTAATGTCCAAGGTTCAATATGTTTCAACAGATTGCCAACTGAGCTTGTTTCTCAATTGATCAGTTTCAGCGATTATGCGTTTTGATTCGAGTAGTAGTTCTTTGGCGCGGATTTAATCTAGCATTACTTGCACAGTGCTTACAGTCGCCATTTTTCGTAGTTATCGAATGTATGCTTAGTGTTGAGATAATAAACGAGTGATAAGGAATATCGATAATTAGTAAAAATACGATATCGAAGTTTCAGTCGATAATTAGTAAAAGTGAAATCGTTAAACCCTTACTAAATTAATCACAGAAAAGGTATAGTACGATCGCGAATAAAAATCAATTTCCGTTCGCAAATGAATCATATCGTATTCTCGTGTAACATCGCAAGTGCGAAAACTAGTGTATTAAATATTTCAATGGAAATGTTACATATCGTAACGAGTGAAAATTGGCTTGTAACAAACAAGCGTCGTAAGCATATCGATATCGTCGCGAGGTGAAAATTCATTCACGATTTTAACGAATCGTGCGATTCTTGGAGGTTGACAAAATGACCGCTAGAAGGTGTTGTAATCGCGCCGGTGTAATGCCGGTTGCGGTGCAATGGGCGCTGTAGATGTGCATGTCGTCCCTGAGGTAGCCTTTTAGCCCAGTGAACTGCGCAGTTGACGGTGTCCCAACGACGCGTAGGACCGGTGAGTCTCATTTCCCGCATTTTTTACGATTTCGAGTGTTAGGAATAGACACCTCTCGCGTATTCAGACAAAATAGTTATGTTACTCCAATTGGCACTAGCCACGTTCGAATTTCTCACTTTCGAACACAACTAACCTGTTTACACGTCGCGAATAGTACTTACTCGTAAATTTCCCGGCGTGTGTCATCTGGACGCATAGACGTTTCTTTTTCATGTTTGAAACTCGGGTCGGTTGATCGAGCCAACGGAGCTCGCGCGAGTCTTTTCGCCGTTCGAGTTCGCACCGGCTAGACAGGCGTCGTAACTTCAACCGATTAAAAGCGCGATGTGCGATTTAGGTTAACGTCTCGCGTCGCTACGTTGACGTATGCTATTTTTCGCAATTTTCGCCACCTCGTCATTTCCCCTGTATCTTTGTCCGAGCCAAAATCAGCGATCCGTTTAATCCGATATCGCGTCGCATTTCCTTGCCAACTTTTCGAAGATCGTGAAATCCTCGCGGCGTAATTTTTCTTTTTTGCCGGCGCGTCGAGAGAAAGTGCGCGTTTCGGTCGTCGACTCTGTTCCCGTTCGTTCGCACAGCGCGTCCGTGTGCACCGCTTCGAAGATCATTGTGGATTTCGCGCTCTCGATTAAAATGAATTTTTTCATCTACGCTTTCATCGATCGTATCCGTCTCTTTTTTTCTTCTTTGCGCGCTAACGATCGGTGCTAACTTCGTCTCCTCTCTCTCTCTCTCTCTCTCGCTCGCTCGCTTTCTCTCTCTTTCTCGCTCAATGCATTTCGTGGATCGAACCGACTGCTGCGCAATTTCGACGGATACGTGTGTACAAGGGCGCGTCGTTTCGTGTCAGAGAGAGAGAGAGAGAGAGAGAGAGAGAGAGTGTCACACACGCCGCTACGTTTATCTTTGTCGCGAAAGCACCCGATGTGTTCTCTCTAATCTTTTTTCCCGAACTTCGACACGTTATTTTTTTTTTCCACGCACAATCTTCGCGCGTAAATTTCTCGAGTGATCTTCGTTGATTTATCGATCGAGACAGATTCAGTCTCGATATCATTGTTGTTTCCGATTCTAACTCGAGCTATATTCTTTGTCTTTATAATCCGCAGTCGAATATAGCAAAGTACCTATTTTAAACAAAGTTTACCTTTCTTTCCCCACCAAACGAAACCGACTCTATTGATAAACAATTGAAAGACACTACTCACCCCGAGTATAATCTCTTCAATACGAGCGAGCATATACAAATGCGAACTCTCGAATCAAGGTTACATTATACTCGGTCTATAATTCTCTCGACATTTTGCGCAGTGCAAATGTACGTGCTCGTGGTCTACGGCTTCCGTTGTTATTGCTTTTCCGGTGATTAGAAAAAAAAACTCGACCGATTTTTTAAAGAGTAGACCAGAACTCGATTCGATCGAACTCAGAGCGATGAAAGTTTGAGTAGATTCGATTGCTAGTTCGGTTGGCCTAAAGCGGAGTAGCGACTCTATTTCTGTAACAATTTATAATGTCTTAAATGTGACTGACCGAACAACGCAAAAGCTTCGGATCTTACGACGCGAACGCCTTCGGGTGTCTCTGAATTCACGTGGGAGCGAATTACCACACTTTACTCGCCGTCTACGTACAATTGTAAAATCGATAACGCGGATTTAACATTTTACGACGTGCCACGAGCCCTCTTTGAAATATTCATACTGGAAATTGGGTCGCAACGTTCCTTGTTTGCCGATTTTTTCTTGCGATTTTTAAAAGTTTACGCTCCGATGCGAATTCGAATAGCCGCGTGTTTCTTTTTACGCGTAAAAATCTGCTTGTGAAATCGCGATAAAACAGTACAATGACGGCGCGCAAACACAACCGTAATCGGCGAAAAAGCCGGCCTATTCTCGTCGGCCGATATTCCTGAGGTCGCGAGCGTGTAATGTACGACGCACACATGACGTACAGGCGACACGCGCGAGTACCTGCGCGATAAGCGCAATTAGCTCGCTCCGCCAATATTTTCCGCGCCTCTCTCCTCGATGACTCGACTGCGCCGTCTTCGAGCCTCATTATGGCGAATAGCCTCGGTAATTTTTTCGCTATCCTCGTCTAAATACGAGACGTAAGTAACCAATTTCGTTATAACGTGATTTCGCTGTATTATTTGGAAAGCTTGGCTGTAGTTTCGGAATAGAGGGAACTATTCGCTGGTATCGAGTATTCGTATGCGTCTTTGTTGCACCTGCGTCCGTAAAAATACACCCTCTCGCTGTTAAGAAGAGCCAGCGGTGGCTCTGTACGCGCGGTTTGCCGCGAAACTCTCGGGATTGTTCGAAGGGAATTCCGAATGGTTATCGAGCGGCTCCCGCGAGAGGCTTCTCGCGCCGCATTGTTAGCGTTATCGTTCCCGTTATCATTATCCTTCCGGCTCCTTGGATATTTTCAGCTCCTTTCTCCGCGCCTTATTCCCGCGATGATTCGATCCCCAAAAAATTTTCCAAATGTAAATTCTCCTCTAACGATTATCGCGATGGCCCTCGATTCGACGAGTCTTCTTTTTTTTATAGCCGGAATTGGATTTCTACAGAATTTTTATCGAATTTTCATTCGAGATTTGAGAAAATCGAAAGTAGTTACGAAAAATAACATTGTGTGCATTTACTTTTCATACGTTTTAATGGTATGACTTTTGTCAGGGTCGGATATTTAAGAACTACTTTATCTATACAGAATTGCTAAGAGGAAGTTAATAGCGATTACCAATAGATTCGCCAGGTCAGATCGTAACCTCGTATTTTTCCTTCGGCTATATAAAAGGACTTTAGTCGAGATGTGTTTCAATTGTCCGTATAGCAGGATCCATTCGTGTAATTAGACACCGTCTTTAACGTCGCAATGAGAAACATTCGCTATTGTTTCTAAACTATCTGATATTAGTTAATTAAAATAATTATTTATTCGTACCCCTGCTATTATTAATTGTCTTTAATCGGTTAAATGTATATAAAACCATTAAATTCATATTTTACGGAAATTAAAATTGAAGACTAAAATAACATTAATAAATAAGAAGAATCGGGTCTTGATCTCGTGCAGAGTTGCGTTAACCAGTGGTATTTTCCACGCGCATTTTCCTGACTTGAGTTGGCACGAAGGAGGTAGAGAGGAGGGGAAACATCGGCGGAGATGCGGTCCTCGTACGAGAGCCGTGATAAGGGTCAAAAACCGTCGTTTCCGTCGCGAAATGCACCGAGTTTATCCTGATATTTCCACTGTGGCTCTATTCTTTGTTTTTACCCGAGGCTTTTGCCGTATTTGATTTTCCGAGGTTTCGTTGTGAGAGAGTAAATCTTTTATCGACACACGAAGGGAAGAAGAGAATACAGTAGAAATAAACGAGATAATATGCTGATCTCAATTTGGTAGCTCTTTCTTAACTGGAGAGAAAAAAATATTCATCCGAGAAAGGCAATTTTACGAATCCGTGTCGCATTCGTGTTTTTCCTCTCTCGTTCTTTTCGCGTTCCGCCGGAGGGCACGGAGAGACAGAAAGAGAGACACGCTATATATCGACGAGCGTATAGGTACAATGACGCCGTTACGCGATAGCCGAGGACGTGCGTGACAGATGTTTTCCACGTCGTAAATCTCTTATAGCCGCGCACGGGGTATCGATACGGCGATACGTCGTGCGTTCTTCTCGCTTGAATATATATTTTCTCTCGTTCCCTTGCTCTTTTTCTTACATTCTCTTTGTCGATAGGTCGATACCAGCGTAGAGAGAAGAAGAGCCGTTTCGATATCAATTTTTAATCACTCCGAACGTTATTGTCTCAACGGTCTTTGTGTATTGTTTTCCCTGTCCTCTCGAGATCTCTTTTTCAATAATATATCATTTTCGCAATTAGCGTACACGAGGGGGAGAGAGGGGGCAATTTTTGTTCGCAATACCGACAAGTCTGAAGAAAAAAGACGCGATGCTGTGTTTCCGGCTAGGTGGAAGCTCCGCTTTCGTATCTAGCCCCGGTGTAGTTCGTCCGGTCCCGGGCGATATACATTCAGGACTTTTGCGTAAACGCACGCGCTCAAATTTATGCGTTTTTCGCGGGATGATTTTCGCCGGTGTACTCGCGCACCATTGTTCAGCAGCCCTGGAGCCTCCTCCCTCGTTCATTGTTACGCGCGCGCCGTACCGTCGGCTGGAAAATTACGAGAGACCTTTCTCTCTCTTTCTCTCTGACGTGCTCTCGAGATTCCCTTCCGGTCGCACCCGTTCTCGCTGAACAATGACGTGGAAAAGCCCAAGAAAGCTCCAACCGCGCGCTCGGATTGTTGCGGATCGTTCATTCGACAATGACGCAAGCTATACTCATCCATTTCTCTCTCTCGCTCTCTTCCTATCTCCTATCTTCGAATCCTCAAACGACATTGATGATCTCTTCGAAAATTTTGCACGACGCTTCTCTGTATTTCGAGCGAATTTCTGGAAAGTTACTGCTAATACTGCATGAAAGTATAAGTTGAAGTTGAATTTAAATTTTTATACAATTTTTTAAGAAAGTAGAATAAACAATTATAATATTTGCCGATTAGAGAGTCGCTAATTTTGTACGACAGTGTGTAAAGTCTCCATCTATTCGAGTGTACGCATGTTAAAAAAAATCCATTAGTTCGTTAAACAAGAAAATCGACACATCTATTCATCGTATCAGCAATAAAATTATCGAGCAGTTTCACGCGTCAGTTTCAGCTCAAGCTGTGTTCATATAACGATCCTCGATAATACTAATTAACACCGATTCAGGTGATAATACGACGATGCTAATGGGGTTAAGTGGGTCAATAGTGCGACGTAGTGAGGTCGTCGTCGAGGCACTTTTATTCGCGGAACGGAGATGACCATTCGCTTTAGTCGTTTGCATTTACAGTCGATCGATTGGATTCAGTCGAAAAATAAACTAGAAATTACATAAATTTAGAATTTTCAAAATTGAACATTTATATCAAAAAATAACATTGATAAATGAAACGAAAGCAAAGCATACGTTAGAACGAAGAAAATCTTGATGTCAGGGAGTGTTTTTATATCCAGCGAGAGGAGAATTAAAATAGGATGAAGAGAATGCTACACCGGCCGTAGCTAATTTCGCGAGAATATCGGATTTGCCGTGAGCCATATCGCTGATGTTCCTCACTCGGTTATTTATATTTCAGCGCGAAACTTGGGCAGGATTTCACGGCGGGGTGAATTTTTCAGGCTCTGCGTCATCGCGCGTTCGCGAATTTTATTAAATTGAATTTTACCAATGTATCAAAAAAGCGCAGGGCTTATCGGAACGGTTAGAATCGACAAAAGCTTTGTCATCGTCAAAGCAAGTATTCTAGAATTTTTTACGCAATGATAAAATGCCCGTAAAATTGTTAGTAAATTGTATCGTTCGGTCTCTGGATAAACAAAAAAAAAATATAAAAGATTTTTTTTTTCACGAGACGTCGGGTGTGTTTACGCGTTGTTTCGCGAGAATCGTATTTTGAATTTTTTAACGTTCAATAACGCGGAGAATTCTAATGCCTGTGCGTGCTATGGCAACCGGCGTACGTAATAAAAATATCGATACATATATTTTTACATCGTGCTTCGCAAACCTCACGGCTCATTAACTGTGAACTTTTAACCGCTGACTTGTCGCTGTGTTCCTTTCATCTCTCTCTCTCTCTCTCTCTCTCTCTCTCATTCTCATTCTTTTTGTCTTTACGGAAGTCTTTTTTACATTTTTTAATGTCGCACGGGAGGTTATAAATCATAAACGCGTTCCACTGTGCAGCGGAAGAAAAAGTGCGACAAAGGGATTTTAAATTCAGGATGGTCGTTAAGAGCCGGTCAATGGGAATCGGCAGACGCTGATTACATTCCGAGACCAGTAATAATAGAGTCAGACGACGCAGACGACGATATATATATATATATATTATATATCGCTTTTGATATCGGCCGTGATGTATTAAAGATATGATACGAAAAGGGGAACGATGTATCGTAAAATTTTACGAGCTCCTCTGCCAGCTCGCTGACGATCGACGAAAGCGTTTAAAACCATTCTTGAGAAATTATTTGAGCTTTATTCTTTGTCGAAAATAGTCGTGCAGACCTTTCTCCCATATAACGGACGGTACAGTTTTATTTATCTTCCATCAATTCAATTTCGATATTCCAGTCCAATTCGTTATTATTTCATCCATTTATACATTCCTCATTTGCATGTTATAAAATCTTGATCAACTTTAGTGCCTCCGAATGAAACTCAACGAACAAGTTGGTCATTTTTGGTTTTTGTATCGCGCGCGATCGACGGGCCATGTTAGCAGGCTCGTTTATTATCTGGAACTCGCGAATGAAATTCATAGCTGATGCCGTGGGAGGTTTTCGTTATTCGCGAAACGTTGATGGACGAACTGCGGAAGCGCAGGGATCGTTCCTCCTTGGATGCGAGCGGACACCGCGTCAGTTGGATGGACCGGCTGGGCTCACTCCGCGCGAGCGTGCCTCCGGGAATCGGTAACGCGCGCTGCCGGAACCATCACTGTCAACCCACTTCGGTCGGACTCTCGCTTCCTGAACGCATCGCGATTGTCACCAGTCGTCATCCGTGTCCCAGATTCGATTCATCGCCAAATTAGATCGTTCCTCCCATTTCTCAATAACGGTTTCATGAATTTTCTACAACTACGGTATACATATTAGACTACTATTTTGAGTACTTCAAATTATTAAGTTATTTTTAGAGAACCGAGTTCATGAGTATTCAGTATGAATGACAATGGACTTAAAATTTCTCCAGAGTACTTATGTATAACGAATGACATGAATAAATTATGTATGATGAATGCGAGTGGACTCTTAGGATTAGGTTATTTGTCCAAACCGTTCGGTAAGTGGAGACGAGTGTAAAACGCCGCGCACGACCCACTTTTTCCTCGCTTCGTCTATTCCACAGCGAGACTGTCTATGCAAAAAGATCGAGTCTCGGCGTCCTCTTGTCCTTTCGCGCTCTCCTATCTTACCCCAGCTCGGAAAATCAATTCCATTTTCCACGGTCCAGTGTATCTACAAAGCCTTCGTACGAAAAAGTATGGGGATATTAAAGTGCCCTCTCTCTCACTCTCTTCGTCTCTCAGTGTCCGCAAAGAGAGCCGGAAGTGCACGCGACAAGAAAAGATAGGTGGAAGGGAGATTTGGGCGGAGATTTAATACCAGATAACATTGAGAGTAAGGACGTGGCCGAAGGTAAACACCGGGGTTGACTCTGAAAGAGGGACACGCGAACGGTTAACGGGGGTGGAATTTGTATTTTGTCACCCCAGAGCGTATGCATACCTAAATCCGAGCCGCGCGAGCTTTGGTCGCAAGAGGGTACCCCCGGGACGTGTAGATTTTAACGGCCCTCTCTATTTCTGTAAGTTACATTATTTCCGTTTCAATTTATCGATACGGATGATCTCAATCGATATTACTTGTTTGTGGTCAACGCCCCACCCTCCATTGATGCGAAACTGGCGCCGGGTGTGTCTCACCGCAATGACAATTTCTTACTATTGCAGATTTGGGTTTCCAGGTCGTAACGATATTCGGTTTAAATGGAATTCTAACAAGAAGTTGTACGTTTCATTTTTGCTTGAATGTCCCTAAATATTTTTTTAACAAGTATCTTTGTGAAATTAACAAGGTGTTAGAGCAACAGTGTGCTTTAGAACTGAAAAACATATCAAAGACCTCGCAGTATTCTATCACACTTCCCTTTCAATTTATTTTATGTCGTGTCTATTAGTCATATTGAGCCTCGTAACCCAGTTACTAAGCTTCGTACAAATTTATTTGTCTCTCTAATTGCAAAGAAAATTGAGTTTTTTGGAGACGGATATCGAATCCTTTAAGGATGATTTCCCCTTTTTCTCATTTTCTTTTATCGCACGGACAGACGCGAGAGTAAAACGTATACATGTACGGTTCCCATTCGGACACCAATCGAAACGAGGTTCGCGAATGGATCTCATTGGCAGGTTCAAATAGCGTATCATAACTGGAGTATAATCGAGAGATATTCTTTTACGGATGTGATATCGTAGGATTTCATTGACAAGGCCGACCTATAACTATCGCTTATCCTTTTTTTATCGTAGCCCTTGGTTATTTGCGAAAGCAGAGAGAAAACGCCGTAACCTATCGAATCTGTATCGGTTGTGCGCGCAACTGCGGCCCACTAAAACACGAACGTGATCGCGCGATCGAAAAACTGGCACCCTCCGACACACGCACCCGATCCAACGGTGCTCTGTTTTCGCCTTCCTCTCGGTTTTTTGCTCGTAGCCGGAAAAACCGCATCGAAGCTTCTAACGGCTCGATTTGATCTCCCTTACGATACAATGAATTCTGGTTTTCGCCAGAAATCAAATACCACATGACTTTTACATATTTTTGTTGTATTAATACACGCTAACCATCGAAACGTATATTCGTAATGAAGTCGAGCCAAATTTTCCGGTTTTTTTCCCCCACGCATGACGGAGCCGACGAATTACAGATACCCCGATGCGCGTATCCGTGAATTACATCCGCTGTATAAACTGGTAGAATAATAACACACGGAGAGGAAACAGCTTGTAATTGCGTTTCCGGTTCGCGTTGCGCCCTTCAGGGCGCGCATAGCCGGCTGAAAATTTCATTAAAGCGCGGACGAGTTTTCGACAGCAGTTTCGCGCGAACTTGTTAAATATATAGGTATATATAGTCGAAGTGGCTGAAGCGAGCGAGACACGAATTAAGTGATTCAATGGGCACTCGAGGCTGCTCTCGCGGAGCGTGAACGCGGACGAAATCGATCGAAAATCGCCTCTCTGTGTATAAAGTTGTACGCTCGATAATGATCCGCCGATAATAGGCACGCGCTCGCGCACGAGATGAGCAAGGCGATAACGTTAGTGCCTATTAGCGGAGGATGATAGGCGCTTTGGTTCGCCGCGTGTAACCATGTAAACCTCGACCGGTAAAATCGATCGTGATTCAGCGATGCCGACTCTCTCAATGGGCCGTACCTACTCGGTATAATCGAGAGAGAGAGAGAGAGAGAGAGAGAGAGAGAGAGAGAGAGGAGCCCTACCACTCCCGAGCCAATAACCAATCGAGTGTTTTCACCTCTCAACAAATACCCTTTTCGCTTTGTTTCAGGAGGGATCTCGGGGTGACAGGAAAGAGGGGGGTAAGCGTGGACGCAAGCCTGGAAGGAAGGCGTCCGACAAGGCGGACATGAAAGCCAAGCTTGGTGAGAATCGTACATTCATTTTTTAGATATATATCTCGCTAACGAGAACCTATCCCGTTACGAGACGTTCCATACAGCCTTAATTAGAAGGCAGCCCTGGACGAGGGATGAAAAAAAATCATTTTAACAAGCATCCGCTCCAATTATTTTCACCTCGAGCAATTAGCGGACGTTTATTCGGATTTTCAATCAACGATGCATCGTGATCCCTGTTATTCCATTTTGTATTTCGACCCAATTCGCGTTCTCACAAGAATGGGAAAACATTTTGACAGGGCAGAATAACGAATTAACGCGGGGAAGGTATAGTATATAGCGCGCCGGTTCGAGTACTCACGTCCGCCGTTGATTGCGGCCCGTCCGCGGTGAGATGCGACGACGCCCCGAGAATATTTATCTCTTTTGCGGATGAATATTTATGATGGGTCACCGGCCACCCGGCTCGGGGACCGATGCCAGTTTCTACGCTCGCGCGATATCTCCCTGTGTTTTGCAATTCCGGGGGTCCGCGCGAAGACGCGTTGGATGGTTTAGTCGGGCAGCGCAAACTCGTTTAAACGAAAGGGCCGGAAAGGAATTCTTACCGCTGTAATTTCGAGAGCTCAGAGTAAACCTTCCTCCGGGCGAAAGAAAAATACTCGCCGAGCCGTGTACCCGACAAGAAATTTGCCCGAATTCCATAGGGATTCGATCGAGTTTGCCGATAAGAACGTATTCGCTAGTGCGAAAATGTTATTCGGGCTCGAGAATGCTATTTGCAGCTAACAAAATTTTTTTACATTCCCCGGATTTTTGTTATCGCTCGATGAGTCCGCCCGATTGAGTTTTCTCGTTATTTCACAACAGTTTTTGCGAGGTTATTGAGAAATAAACTGATAAGATGATTCAAAACTCATTTCTGCAACCATTTTCTTAGGGCTGAATTAGGGTTTCTTAAAATTCTTGATGAAAAATTAGAGTATATTTATTTTATTCGAACCACAGAGATTCAACTAATTTTGAACGAGTCGTCGAGATTTTTCATTTTTGACTCCACTCGCGGTTCATTCCCTTTGCTTTTACCGGCTCGTCTGCGCACCCGCATGAAATTCGACGTGCAACGACGGCAGTCTCGCGAACTCGAGCCGTATATTTACGAGTGTCGGACTCGGGTTCGCGAGGACCTCGACACTCCCGTCCCGCGTCCGTTGCACTCTTGCCCCGTAAAAGCTCTCACCCCCTCCGACGCCCTAATGCTTTCGTGGCGCTGAACTCGCGGAACTTTACGAACCCTGTTACCATTTTTTTCTACCCCCTCGACTCGAGCTCTTCCGTTTCTCTCGGCGGCTCCGGTCGGGTGATTAAGCTGCGCTTGTTTTACGATAATGCCATCCAATTAATCGCGGTTAACTTCCGGTAATTGCTATCCCTATGCTTATAATTGGATGAAGGTGAGAGTTTATATTCCTCGTTTAAATCTTCTCTCGAATTTACCAGTCAGCCGAGGGAAAAAATTCGTTTCGATCCTTTCGTCTCGGGACGACGTTTGACGAAGTGCTCCGATTTGTCCCTCGGAATTACTCGCGCGTTTAATTATTCGGACGCGGCGCACCAACGGAATTGATTTCCCGACACTGGGTCAGCGGTATACCGACCCCTTTTTCTTTCCCTTTTCTCTGTCGTCAGCTCGTTAACGCTTTTATATAGGGGGCATAATTTGCGGGATTAAAAGGAGCAAGAAACACTGGCTCGGCCGGGCCATAAGGTTTATCAGGAGTTAACGCCCGCCAGGAGTGTCCATTCGATCGAGCGTTTTCGAAAACAATTTCGCAGAATGTTGTAAGCTTCGACATTTCCGCGATAAATCGACGGCTGTCGGTGTCCTGGCTCGAGCGTTTTTCCCGCGTCGTCCCTATACTCATAAGACCTCCTAAAAGTCTGGAAACTCGACGAAGCGGCCGCCATTTATGGAGGTGTAAAAGGATAGGATGGCGTGAGCGAGAGAGGCGAGAGGAGTGAGAGAGAACAGGAGGACCGTCGACGATAATCCTCGCGACCTCCGATCGTAAAGCGCTTTACTGCTTCGACGAGGGCGAGGAAAAAGAAATTTGCAATTTTCCTGCTCGTGTGCCATCCCGCTCGAGCGCCTCTCTCTCTCTCTCTCTCTCTCTCTTTCGCTCGACGAGCAGGTGCGCTCCACCCTCCCTTTTTAAAAGACATTTACCGGCGGTTTTTTCTGGTCGTTAAGGATTCCCAGCGGCTTGTTTAGCGGAAAAGGAAGGAAAAAAGCTGCTCTTCGAAATAAGAGAAAATTAATACCACTGGGATATTATACAACTGCGTGAATGCGTACGATTGAACGATTCTTCAACGCGTACCGTGTCATCTTTTTATCACTGATTCGACATCGTCGACAGCGATATATCGGTACGTGTACACTGGATCCAACGTTGACGAAAAAAATATCTGATCGATAGGTACAATATGCGATTTCACGTCGGGCCATTCGCTATTTATCGTGAAACTCGCTGCAAGCCATCACACGTTCTCTCTCTCTCTCTCTCTCTCTCTCTCTCGCTCTCCCTTCATCCAGTCCGCCCGAACATTTCCCTTCACCCTACTCCGCTTTCCACGGGATGCAATCTCGACATGTTCACGTCGGAACGCGGTAGCGAGAGCGCGCATCTCAAATCGCAATTTATCATTCGTTTCTTGCCGTTTCTCGCGCGTCTAGTGAATTCCCGTCTCGGCGCGGAAACAAATGGGCCCGCCGATATCGCACGCGCGCTCGTCACCGCTCGCGATCTGACCTTCCCGCCCATTTCCTGGAAAAAACAACTCTTCCAGTTCCGTTAATTTTTCACCAACCCGTTCTCCATGCGTACGTGTATCGTTCTGAATGAATTATTCGCGCGGCTTTTGCGTGGACCGTTTAATAAGATCGATCCGCGCCTTATTAGGGACTCGGTCCGTTATCAATGAACCAGAGGCAACGTCGATGCTATAAATTCGCAACGAGATAGACGATTTTACGGTAGGCCCGATTCGGTGTCCTCTTGAAAAATTCATCAAACGGATCGAAGGCACTCTAGTCTCTCGTCCTGTAATTTTCGATGCGTCTGGCTTTTTTTCGCGTCGCGATGTATCCGAGAAGAACGAGCCCATCTTTGTTTCTCTTCTTGCTTCAATAGAAGGTGCTCTTTTTGCGCCCATTCTAATTCTCTTTCGCTTTCATTTTTCAGAACGAAGTCGGCAGAGTGCGAGAGAGTGCCGTGCTCGCAAGAAGCTGAGATATCAGTACCTGGAAGAGCTCGTTACCGACCGTGAGAAAGCCGTGCTGGCACTTCGAAAGGAGCTCGATATGGTGAGTTTTACAAGAAACAAAGATAAAATATTCCTGAGATCAGCATGTCGTTACCTTTTTCATGGCGCATTTGCATCAAGGATTGTTATTTTATTGCGATGCTTGCAGCTGCGATAACTTTCATTCGGACATAATTTTACTAATCTTGCTTTACATTGCGTATTTTGATATGGGAGTCTCGCTTATTTACCTACTTAGCTCATTCGATTTAACGATACGGTTCCTCTTGGTATTCCTTATCCTCTTGATATCCATCCACCCAGTGAAAATACCACGTAGTTCGTCCTCTAATCCCGCATCGTTCTTTTCCTCGTTGATCCTACTCTCGCAGTGGTACGTTTCGTCCTCGTGCGTATCATCAAGGAAGCCGGGAAGGCGGCTTGTTATATCCTCTCGAGTTTCGCAAAAATTCACCAGTATATAATCCCTGGCACACGGTGGCATGTGAATCCCGCTTTGCTCGTAGCGCGACGACAAAAAGAACTGGAAAATCTCATGGACGCGGTGTCCAACTTTCTTTTTTCATGATCTAGTATCGTCAGTGGGGAATGGAATTGGACGCTGGACGAGTCCCCGAGGGCCTGCAAGCGATGCTCGAGGAACTCGGACACCTCAAGAAGGAGAAAAACAACAATTAAAATTGCTCTACTATTCTCTGCGTACAGTTTCGCTCCGGATTCATCACCAGCAGCAATATTTTTTGCCGATTATTATTATTATTATTATTATTATTATTTGTTTCTGACGATATAACACGACCTTCGGAGGCTTCCCGCGTCACTCGGCTCGCCAGAGAAAAAAAGAGTTGAAAAACGAAGTTTGCAATACGGGCGACCTCCGAAGATTACCATCACTCTCGGATTTGTTTTACATTTTCTAGTCTTCGCGCACCCGTTCTCTTCGTTCTCTCTCCTTGTCCGCTAATGCGCGACAGATACTGGCCTGTGAAGTATATCCAGAGATTCGTTTTTTGTTGATATTTTTCTCTTTATATACAACGCGCATTTCTAAATGTTTTGTTGATAACATTACTTGGCTGATTGTGAGTAGAATGAATCATTGTTTATGATTATCGTCGCGTCAAAAATGGCGCGTATTGTTGTATACTGGCCGATCTATCGCGTTTCCGCTGCAAGACAAATGTACCTTATCAAATGTACCTTAAATGTTGTATAATCCTTGTTATGCGAACGTCGAGAGTACGACGATGGTGAAATTTTACATATGTTATATTCAGTATTCCTTGTTCAGAATCCAAATTGTTGCGAAAAGGAGATATTTTTTATGGAACGGATTTCGTTTTGGAATTCTTGCGTTGGTGGGTGCCTCGGTTGACGAAACCCGAGACGCTTAAAAAGGCACTGCACTGGCGTCGCAAAGTACCTTAGCATAAAAAGGGTATTTTTATACGAAGAATCTTTTATTTTGTACAGATTACAGCTATTGCATAACATTTGTTCGTATATAGTTACAGAGTGTCTAAAAATTCTGAATAAATATAGTTTTATGAAATGAGAAAAACAGGACCCGTCTGTTATAATATAAATTCCTTTGTTCTGATTCCGATTTTGAGCCGCATTCAGGCAGGTAAACAATTTGCGCTATATTTTGTATGAAATCTATTATTCTCGATTCGATTTTTACGAGTCGGGATGCGGTTTTTTTCTACTTGTAGTCGATAATCGTATTTATCCAGGAAGTGTTACCTCACAGATGCAGTTAACTTCTGCTCTACCCCGTTAAAATGTTAAATAGCTGGCTATTTTTTAATAAAAAGATGATCGCGCAATGAAAGGAAAAGAATAACTTTGAATAATTACAAAACAATACACATAAGTATGGAAATACAAAAATATATTTTAATCTGTAATTTCATTTCTTTATGTTTTAAAATGTATGTATCTCAATGTTTCATGTACGTATAGGTATAATTTTTCTAGCATTTTCTAGCATCAGTTCTATCGAACTGAAGTTCGGACATTCTGAGTGTGATAACTGATGACCTCGAACGGGATTATCCCGGTTTCCTACAGGTTGACCATAACCGTTTAGTAATATACATAGATTTATACCAACGGTTACAATATTTTTTTAAATATAATCCAATAGATTCTTTATGGAAATGTTATTTCAGACAGCAAAGTTTACTGAAATTTAGTTTATAAACGTATGAAAGTTCAGAAATAAAAAAAAAAATACCTGTACGTTTCAAATGTATAAACCCATCAAGGGATGCTGATTATTTGTAAAAAATTTGTCTCTAGACCCAAAAAATCTCACACCACAAAACAAAACAATTTTACGATCGTACCGATCGGCGAATGGTTTTTTTCCCGCGAGTTGTTCTGGGAGCGCGGCTGTTTTTTTAGGTCGTCACCTCCGGCACAACGGGAATCGTATATACGTCGGGGACGATTTCGTGAGGAAATTTGCATATTTCGCGGGCTGCTCGTGTGAAATACAACGCGCGGGAAATTCCGGGCCGCGATTTACGCAGATTGCGCGCTCGTTGCGCCTACCTCCGGCGATATTACCGTTCCCCCGTCCAACCTGGCCGAAATGATACCATGCGCACACTTCGAGAGAGTGGTCGAGTGCGTATTATACGCTGACTGTGTGTGTCTGTGTGGACATGGTGTGCACTAAGCTAGTTTGCGTTTCGCGGAATTCAACATGTGTATAATGTTAGCCTCCATTTTTGAAAATTGAAACTTTCAAATTTTTCACCGAATTGTACTCTATTTGTATTTTATTGTAAGACACTCCCAGAAAATTAAAGAATTAAAAAATGAAAAAAAATGTACTCATATTTAAATGACATGGCCTGTGGATTTTGGACTGCTCTCTTTATTGTCTAGACCTCAATGAAAATGCAACTGATTGAAGGGTATAGGATTTCGGAAAACTTTCTCACAAGTACCCGCGAGATCCAGGTACCTACTACATGATAACCCCTGTTAATTCCGATTTTTTTTTTAAATTCTCAGGGTTATACATATAGTACCTGGGTCTTGCGGAGCCTTGCGCGAAAATTTTCTAAAATCTTATATCCGTTAATTAGTTGCATTTTATTGAGCTCTGGGTAACGAGAGCAATCCAGAAACCACAGGCCAGGTTTCTACCACCATATAGTAGAAACAGAGTACAATTTAGTACACAATTTAAAAGTTTCATGTTTCAAAAATGGAAGATAACATTATACATATACATGAATTCAGTTCTATTCCTTTATCTTCTCCCGATCCCTTTCCTTCTTTAATGTTTTGATTTTACGTTACGGGGTGAACAAGTGGAGTATGCCAGGTCGAAGTACAATAATTGAGAGGATCGATCGATTTGAGTTAGACTCGATATGGCCGTGATAACGAACACAGGAAATTTTAAAATTACAAAGCGTTTTTAAATACTCTGGGAAAAATTTTTCGGGAACCAGAATTATTCCCGACGAATTAGAAATCATAACGAGCTTAAAATATGAACGTTTCGTATATTTAGTTTCGATTATTATACCTAAGCTTTTTACGGAGTCGAATCGAGCTTGAATATTTCCGTGAAATTAGTAATTCTACCTCTTGATGCAAAATTCTTTCCTACAATTACCTAAACGGAAGGGAGTACGGGAAAATAAAATAGAATTAGCCGAGATGAATTAGGCAAAAGACCGTTTACCGACACGAGTGGGGAAAATTCCCCGACTGTGCGGGAATAATACGAGTGTAGGAGGGCCGCGGCATGCGGAAGATCTCATTTTCGAGACGAGAAGATGTGTGAGATCGCGAACGAGATGCATTAGCAAACGCCACTTGCAGCCTTCTCGCTCACACACGCGAGGGATTGGGTAAACGATTTTGCCTCGTAAATCACAAGCAACAGGCATCGCAATTAACAGCATCGAATAGGTATCTCTGTACTATCTGCTATTACGTTTTGTTTTTGTCACCGATAGATTTATATGATATATTATATGATAAAATATATGGCAAAATTTAGACTAACAATCATACGAAAAGTTGCTTAGCATTAAGTTAAATTTATCGATATTATATAAAAATAAATAAAAACGAAAGGAACAAAGGAGTAATGAAAATATCTTTATCCTCAAACGTGCATCCGGCTTCTAATATTCATTTGGCCGCGAGCTTTGAGCGTAGAAGGGACGGTCACTTGACGTTTTTCCATTCGTGGAATGCGTAAACGACGAAGGCGTGAGATGCATTAGCGACACTTGCGGGTCTCGTAAAGATGGCTTCACCAACGATGTGTGAGTGTAAGTATAAACACATGCACGTAAACGCACACATACTGCATGCAAGAGGGAGTCACCCCTCTCACGAGATAACGACACGCAATTCCGCGCCTCATAAAACCCGAGCATTCAATTTCATTTCCACGGGCGTGCTGAACCAGGAAGGGAAAGAGAGAGAAAGAGAATAGAAGAAAAAGAGCGCGTCCCGCTGGACGTACCCGCGACGTTTTCCCCAAGATCATAAAACGCAACCGAGAGCTTATATGTGAGAAAATGGAGGAGATTGAACGAAAAAAAAGGTCACTGTGAAATGAGTTCGACATTGGGGGATGGTATTCCGACACTTATTGTATTTAAAACTGAAATTAGGGTTTCGTTTTTGTTCAATTTGACGAAAACGTAATGTTAGAAGAATTAATGTAATCGAGGCAAAAGGGATTGCGTAAACAAACGACGATGTAGAACTAGATAAGAACTCAGTGCGTTGCGAAATTATACAATTTTCAATGCGAACCTCGGCTTGTTAGCGTACGAAAAATGTACATGCGAGTCTCTACGGCGAAAATTGCTCGGTGCCGTGCTCAATGTTTTTTTTTTCTTTTTTCTGGCTCTCTCGAGGGCCTTTAATGGGCACCGGGGACGAAGAGTGAATCCGTACGCGATTAATCCAAGGAACTCTTCCGGGCGATTCTAAAAGACGGTCACGCGAACGAGAAGATTGTTCGTTAAAAATAATTGTCATTGCGGGCTTTCTTCCTCTCTCGTTCCTCTTTCGAAAACTGGTTCATCGGACTCGAATATTAAAACGAGGGGAGGAATTCTTGCTCCGTTTAGCTCGTTTTGCAGAAAGTACACGTTCAGAAAGTGGTAGAAAAATGTTACGCGAAACATTATTTTTTAATCGAGATCGGGGATGTGTGAGTGCAACGTGCCCCTATTAACGAATTGGTAACTTTCTCGTCATGTGCTGGAAAAATAAAAATGCCTCACGTATTGTACGTATTTTAATTACTTCCATTACCCTGCTGAGCGTATCGTGCGTAAAATATTCACGAAATACCGTTTTTTTTTGTTTTGACCGAAACAAATTTCGATTTATTCGACAAAACGAGAATCGGTCATTTTTCTCTGCAATCTCTATGTATTTTTGGTACCTAGCTATTTGAAAAATGTATACATATAGATGGAAAATTTAACTCGTCTCTCAAAACGAACTACTACTCGTCTTCAGATTTCTCTGGATATATCAATTTTATAAAACTCTTCAGCGGCTTCTAGTTAAATTTTTAATATGACTATTAATCGCGAGCGAATTCGACATGGTCGGATTTTCCAATTGGATTCGAGGTTTATCCGGTTTCGATCAGTCGACTGGCCGGATTAAGCTTTGCATGATCTCGGCTTCGATCCCTAGGCGCAATGCAATATTGACGGTGCGGATTCTTGGCGAACGGTCCGCGTTGCATCCATCGGGTCAGGTGGCTCGTAGCTACCGGGCTTTACGATTGAACGAATCGTAAAGTCGTCCTTACGTCGGTGGGTTTATACGAGGCCCCGTGACGTCGATACACCAATCGGTCGATCGTATAAGCCCGGCAACCCTTCCCAGTTGCAGCAAATTTTGCGCAAATACGGTATCAACCTATAGAGTTTGGTCGCTGATGTGGCTGTTCTTGCTGATAGTCAGGAAATTGAGTCCGTTACACGCCCTTCAAATTCTAATCAGCCAAAATATTCGGAGCAGTCTAAAATATACTACTGGAAATTAATTTTTAACAAAACATTCGTTATTGAAATTAAATATCAAATTACTCAGTTAAACGATTCGATTTAGGAGAGTGGTAGGGTCGAGGGGGTAAATAATTCTCACTGTATTTCATAGGAAAACATTTTGTTTTTAATCTTTCATCAAATATGGTTATTCAGAAGTAAATTGAGTCGAGTGCTCCGCAACATCTTCGAAAGTGATGTTCTCTCAGCAGTGATGGTCATTCCGGTGCTCGGGCACTTTGGTACCTCGTCGTCGCTCCGACTAGATGGACTTACCTCGGTAGAAGTTCGGTGCTTCCTTTGCACCTGCGGTGCTCCTTTAACGCGAGCCAAGTTTCGCCGTAGCATTTTCTTAATAGGAATATGAAAATAGTTTCTCAATTTTTCCACGACGAATTGCTTTCTCAAAAATGGATTTAGTTGAATTTAGATTTGTTTCGAAATCGAATTGCACGTAGCGTGCCAGGATATTTTTGTTTAATAAAGAACGTGGGTAGTGAAATATCGAGGTGGAGCGAAAATATGATTTTGGCCAAGGCGGTGCAATAAAGTACCTCTCTCTCTCTCTCTCTCTCTCTCTCTCTCTCTCTCTCTCTCTCTCTCTCTCTCTTTCACGCTGTACGTTGACTAAAAAGTATGGGCAGCGCCGTGGGCTCGGTCACCTTAAAATGAGCGCTGGTTATAACTCGGCAGTTTCATATTATACGCGGTACTCTGTATTAAGGCGGGAAATTTATAGGTCGAGTTTCCACCATAAACTTGGCCGATATCGCTCTGGCCGTATACGCCCGAGCGAAACAAAGAGGCGACTATGAAGAGTTGTTCGTTTTTTTCTTTCCTCCTTCTCAACCCTCCTCATCCCGTATACTCGTAGATGCTTACCGGGGATAACCCGCGGCCCCGTCGTTGCCATAACGGGCGAGCAACCCGCTCGATTTGGTATCGCAAGAGTCTCGTGTCGTATATTCCTCTCATCTCTCAAGGCTCCGAATATTAATATTAATTGATAAACTCGAGAGGGTGATTACTCGCGGTGAAAAAAGCAAGCCGCGACCTCATAAATACCCTGCGTATTACAACGTTAAACAACAAACTTTGATATTCGAGGCTGCAAAAACTCGGTTATAGGCGAGGATGAAAAAAGGAAAGTTGGCGGAGAATAAAGAAGCGCTCATCTCTCTCGCCCAGACGTTCAACCGTCGTTGAAAGGGGAGAAACATTTAAAAGCCTCTCTTATATAATCATATACATATATACAGATATAAATTTTTCAAGCCGAGAAATCAGGGCTAAACGTGTCGAAACTTTTTAACGAGCTCGTTAAGACTCGCGAATGGCGAGAAATTAATTACTGCATAAAGGTTCGTGCGGTATCTTTTTTTTCACATCGTTATCTCTCTCTCTCTCTCTCTCTCTCTCTCTCTCTCTCTTTTCGTTTCTTCCGGCTTCAGTTTCGTTTTATATTTATTTCCACTCCTGATTCTCTTAAACGCTTCTCAATTCTATTTACGAGGAACGTGCATGTACAAAGCGAAGCAATACGAATTCGTTATTCGGCATAAACTTCCCGAGCGTGACTCGCGCGCGCGAGACTCCTCGAGTCGGCTTTGGAATGCTCTTTGAGCCCTCGCGAATCGCAAATGACATCTAAATACTTTTCCGATACGTTTTCTGGGCGTTGTTTGTAACGGCTTTGCTCTTGCGTATTTTTTTTAAGCTTCTTAACGTCTTCCTACAAAGTGCATATTAAACTTCGCGAGCTTGTTAAGAGTTTTCTGAGGTTTCGAAAAGTTCTGTTCGAGATGGATGACGACGAAATCGGTCGTTCGAAGCGAAATCGAACAATTTTCCATCTGGGCCACCGAGGAGGCTGCAAACTGCGCTAAAATCGAGTGCGTTCAGTCCCCTCATGAAGCGAAATTCGCTGACGTTTACGACCACACGCGCCTGCTGTATTAACGACGACTGATTGGATCTCATTTGTTATTTAACCTCGGCAGGTTAATAAACCGGATTCGACCATTTCGTACTTGACTGAATAATAAACGGCGATTACCGTATTTAGTCTGTTTCTCATACGGTAATTCATATTCTACATGGAGGTCTTGAAACACGACAGGAGAATAAAAATCGAAACTTTTGATCGATATATTTTCCGAAACACACAGAGGAAGGATAGAAAATTCACAGGTTTTTTTGTATACTCTGGTTTCATATTTTTTTCTTTCTCTTGACGACGCAGATCTCGTTCCGTCGTCGATTTATTATTCTGGTACTAGTAACTCGAGGTTCTTAAGATAATAGTCGTGAGGCGGTCGATCTGTCGATTTCGACTACTTGCGCGTACGAGGGCCGTTGAGTTCATTAAATTCGCAAAACATGAGCGGCTCATTAACGAGATAAAAACCAACAGGCGCAATTAACGAAATCAGCGGCCGTGTGTGCGAACAAAAATCACACGAGGGAAGTCGGTTTGGTAAATTTTTTCTTTTTTAAAAAACTGTGTTCTGTAAAAATCGTTCAAAATTCTTTGTTTTTTCGTTACGCTCTGTAAAAATGACGAACGTGCCGTTACAATGAAGAAAAGGAGAACTCTTATTTTCAATATGCGTAACTTCAGTCGTGCAAAGTCGTAGGAAAATGTATCTTTCAAAATTTGTTTTGTGTCTTCTCTAAAAGAAAAATGCTCGGTATACATCCGGCAAGTAGTTTTCCTCACTCGCGATCGACGAATCAAGCTAATCTCTCTCATCTCGTTACCTCGATTCTTGTTTCAGGTACCGTATGTACAAGCTTCTTCATTCATACTCAAAGAAAAACGTCACTCACTCGGATCAACACGTCGTCACATGGATTCGATGACGAAGTATGTATATTATATATAATGTATAACGCGTGGGTGACAATGGGTCGCGACAATAGCCCAATTCGTTTCGAATGGAAACTCGTCGTGGCTCGTTGTCACCTTATCGGTGTATATTGGGCATTGACCGGAACAATTTTCGTTCTAATCGAAACATTGGTAGGGGTGCTCGTTCTGGTGGATGAGTCATCGAAACATTTATACAAATCACGCACGAAGAAAAGAGATCGCCTGATTAAAAAAAAACTCGTTTATTTCACTCGAATAACGCAACACCTGTCGATATATCAGCCGAGTAACCTGATGTACAGTAAAAACCATTTTTTTACTCCTTTAATATATCGTTATCTATAATTATCGTTCAAAAGAACTTGTTTCTTTTTTTTTTTTTGAGATCGAGAAATCTTTTTCTTTTGGTGCATTGGTCTTCGAATCGGGCGTCGATTCGTGCCTTGTATTTAGTCGTGGCTACGACGATTGCTAGAGTAGAGTTTGCGCAAGTACGTGGACAACATCGATAGGGCGTAAGAGTCGTTTGCGGGGCTTGCGCCTGCAATTAAACCAGTGGCGTGCATTATTCATCGCGCGCTAGTACTAAATACGCAGACAAACGTGATAACGCCTGGCGATAGTTTCGAGCCGATGCCGTATATATCGGTAAAACGTTAATTACATATTAGATAATTAACGAGCTAGTTAACGTCCGGTGTATGCGATTTTTGTATTACACAGGCAGCTTTGCCGAGCAGCAAATTCGTTAAATTAATCATCGTTTCACTTTTTATCTTTTTCGTGAAATTGGCGAACAATGAACATCGAGTAGATTGAAAAACTGCTGAAAAACCGAAAAATACTCATCCAGTGAAGCCACGCGTGCAATCTCGTTTCTTCGTTCGCGCGTGAAATTCAAATTCCTTTTCCAACGATCGAACCCGGCACGAACTCGAGCGTCAAATAAAGATGGGAGGGGTTTCAATTATCGAATTCGAAACGACATAGCCCACCCGCTGAATATTGTCCATGTATTTGCTTCGTATTTACAAAAGTGCATATAATATACTATTTCGCTAAAACGGCTTCTCAATGTGTCCGTTGCTTGTGAAAAAACACACTTTTTCGAAAAGAGAACGAAATTAAAACACAGTGACCGTTTCAACGCCGTACAATGGTCGACGTTTCATAAATTATTTCTTCCTTTTTTTTAAATCCTCAGTTTGTATAAACACGACGAACGGGCACTTACATGCGCGTACGTATAATCGGAGCGAAATGTTTTCGCCCTTCTGATTTTTACACGTGGTGCTCGAGTCCCGACCGAGTCGCTCGCATCTCGCAGCCGGACGAAGGAGAATCGAATATTTCTCTACCTACTTGCGTACAAAGATAAGAACGGTAACGTCGAGAGGATGAGAGAGAAATTTTTTTTCGCCGCGAGATGCGGGAAATCTCGACGGAGAATATTTTCCGAGTTAAGGGTGCGTGGAAACGCGAAAGGAGCTCTTTAAAGATGTTTATCTTTCGCTTCTCTTGAAGGCTCAGGGCGACGTAACGCGTTTTATGTTGTAACGACAGTAATCGCGACCGATTATGTCCTCGTTCGGTATCTCTTCTTCCAGCGGCTCCATTCCTTCCGCCGCCATAAGGTCCCGCACCTGGAAGCACACAGAACGAAATGGGTTTTAAGATCCTTCCGTGAAACTGGGTCGGCCGTTCGAATTAATTTTATCTCTGGTGCATTGAAATTTACTCGACGAGAATTTGTTGCTTTATAACATCGTTTTTCAATTTTCCGCCAAAGATTTTTCAAGCTCGTGAAACGCGAGGAATAGATATTCGGGGGGTAAACAATTTTATCAGTTCAAGAAAGTGATAAATCTACGATACTCTTTGAGAGGAATGCTGGTGTCGGGAAAGCTCAGTTTCTGGAGAATCGTATTCGATGCCGGAGCGAAAGAAGCGAGGTTCGTTTTCCACAATCTGGAGGGGAAATTCAAATTTCATGCAGGAATACCGAGTGCTAGGAAAATAAAACCTTTCTCGCGCCAGTGGCGCTCTTTCCACTCGATCAATATCGAAGAGAGAGACAGAGAGTCAATCAACTGTTTACGGCATTTTCTGAATAATCTGGAGACACGTGTTCCTACATTACGCGAAATTTTGTTTCGCAAAAGGGAGGAGTTTCCCCTTCCGCAACTCGGAGGACACAAACGCAAAAGTTGCTCTCACGAATTTTTCATAACTCTGCGACATCTCGAGTTTTTTCTTTCTTTTTTTATAAAACCTAGCATTTTCGTTTTTCGTGCTACGACGTTCGCCAGTTGATTTCTCGTAATTGAGCAGTAGCGAAGTAAAAGTACGTCCTCGTTTCGCCCTTTGATCTTTGTCAACTAGCTCCGAGGAATTTCAGGAAATCTTACAGAGAAAATTTCACAAAGTACTCAGATATATATATATCAAAATTAACCATATCTATTTATGACAAATATTACACTATATTCGTTGTAATCATACGATGTGTAACGTTAAATTCACCGAAGAAAATATCTTTTAGGTTCATTGAAATTACAAAATTGGTTAAACGTTTTTTGAATGAATCATTTTAAGATTATATTTAATATTTTACGTAAAGCTCTGATATTTTATAGAGTGCATAGGATGAATAGGTACCTACAAAATCACGAGGATGTAAATATTTTACACTTTTTCTTTAGCTGCCAATAATGTTCAACTCGGTTTACATGTCGAATGACGAGAATTTCTCTGCGTATCTAATACACTGAGATTGGAAAACGCTTGAGAAATACGACAGCGGGTTGGATGGGTGGTTCATAGCTTCGGGAAACAGTCGATCAACGATTTTCACAGTTCCGTGAGTCGCGAATGGGCGGGGCGAGTGCGCGAGGGTTGCACGTGACGTCGCGAATATTCTCAGGAAAAATTGTGCTAGACGATTGCTCGCCGAAGACTGAAGAGAGGGAAAGAGAGAGAGAGAGAGAGAGAGAGAGAGAGAGGAGAGTAAGACAGGGTAGGAAAAATTCGAAGTGGAAAGGTGACCGTTTGGATCCCCCGTGCTCGCGCGCGCACGATGAGAAAACAGTTGGTGCTGCACGTATTTCATAGAGGGACTGCACGAACCGCCATCAATTTTCGCTAAGCCCATTAACCTTCCGCCGGGCATTACGCTTGCTGAGATTTTCGTTGCTTTTTTCGTAATTCGCTTCTTCTTTTTTTCATCTCTACTCCCTCTCTTCCATCAATTCAACCACCCAAAACGTTTTTCGACGTTCTTTACATTAATCGCCACTCGTAAACAATTTCCGAACGAATTTCTACTCGAAACAAGAGAATAGCTGTGCCGAGATGAATTATTCAATTACAAGTCGATTACCGATGGGTTCATCGAAGCACGATTTATTCTACGGAAAAATTTGATAGTGTATTATTGTCGGGTTGGAAAATTTTGTTAATTTTCGTTAAAAGCCCAATTCAGCTCGCACGAGGATCGCGTGAATTACTATTCAAACTCATCGTGGGTAGTATTCGATAAACGACTCAAGTACTCTGTTATTTGTGTCACGATATAATTCGAGAGGAAAAACACGAGTGTATAACGTTTTAAACATTTCCCTTTACCGTAGTCAAAACCTCCCGAATCTCCCGAATAATTTCAGCACTGAAAACATCACCGTATCTGCATTCTGCATGTCAAAGTTTTAAAGGGAACCTCTCGGCACCTGCCGGCCGCTTTCTCTACGTCGCTACTTTAACTTTGAAATCCATCGGTTGCTTTGCCATTCGAAAGTGCCAAAAGTGCCAATAGTACATTTTTTTTTGCGTGTCACGTTTTCGTTTCGCAGTTCCGATAGTTACCCCGTACCTCGCGAGCGTTCGTTAATTAACCATATCAATGCGTTCGAGTCTCGACTTCTTACCCGACCGTCGTACAATTAATTTCGCTCCGTAGGCCAATTACAACTTATCATACTACGCGATGCTCTCCGATTTAAGCTCGTTAAATTTAGTTTCCCCTCATACGTGTCTATATGCGGGACCACTTTCTATAGCGTAAGTGCCGTATAATTCTATCGATAGAGGTATCGGAAAACGCATCGACGAACGATCTCAAGTCAGACGCGTCTCGTGTCGCGTCGTTCCTTACCGGCACCTCTTTAATTCAATTAACGCCACTTGCAACGGCCCGTAAAATTTCACGTCTCTGGATAACGGTCGAAATTTGATTGCGCCTGCTATACCGTTGTCCAAACGCAATCGTCTAATTCGCTAATTAATTATCGCCCTTACGCCGTCGACTCTATCGATCGGGCTTGCCGTTTCCGTAGACGTGCGCGTCTAACGGCACCGAATTCCTCTTGAATTTCATTCGCGTTCGCACGCAGCTGGAATTGAATTTCGACTGTGCGACGTAATCCGTTGCCATTATTTCGACAATTATCGCGGGTAGTTCGTACCGGCTGCAGTTCTATACAGCTTGCAGGTAGAATCGCGGGTCAACCACCTTAGGGGCTCCAGTGACTTACTCGGAAACGTCTCAGGTGAAACGGTCGTCGGGTTAATAGACACTCCTTGACTTACGCGCTCGACCCTACTTGCGAGATTAATCTCGCCTTGCTCCAACTTTCCTAACTGACTACGTTATCAAAATAATTTCGACGAAAATCGTCTCTTTGGTTCTAGGTATGAAAAATTAGTTCGGTATTTGCGCAATTGAATGTGTACGTACATTTAAGTCGAAAAGGAGATTGTTTGAGAACGTTCGTTGATTACACACGCTGTTAAATCAACGTTGAAATTTCTAATTTTAGAAAAGTTTAATCGTATAACTATGCATATCCGCTTTTAGACTTCCTATCGTTTGATATAAGTTATCTTATATAATTTGGCACGATCTGCTATGAGTTATTAATAATTTGAATGGATGTAATTGAACTTACAATTTAATTTGATTTATCACGAATAGTGTGAGCATGTTCCAAGCCACGAAACTTTCATTTTGCGAAAAAATGGATAATAGTAAACTAATTTCTCCAGTTAGACGAAATTAGGAATTAGCGAGTAGAAGCGAACGATCGACTAATATTGTCGTAGGTAAGGAAAGAGGAATAAGTTGCGCGAAAATTTGGGTTGAACATCTGTTCGCAAAAGAGCAGTGTACCTTTAAACCCTTCGCACACGGTACGATGAGCATCAAGTAAGCACATTTCGGGCCAAAACTCTCTCATCGCGTATAGTCGTCGTCGTCGTCGTCGTCGCCGTCACCGCGGAGGAGCCGCGTTATTCGCGTCTCGACGATCCGGAATATCCGAGGTATACACGCTCGTCCAATTGGGAACCGCACCGCTGTGAGGAATATTCGCGGCAAAATATTCTGGACGCGAAATTCTAATGGACCGGTAGAGGCGCGCCGGGTTTCCCGTTCTCGATTTATTAACGAAAATTTCGCCCTCCTCGAGTTCACGTCCGAATTATCCAGCATCAAAGACCTAATTCCATGAGCAAAGCATTTTTTTTCTTCTTTTTTCTCTCTCTCTCTTTCGCTCGCGAGCGTACGAAATTCCATGATTTACAATGATATCGGCGAAAAAGGAGAAATGAAAAAAATTCCTCGAGCTCGCGATATCGCGTAGAGTGTGCACGTCAAACGAATGATGGGGCGGATCGGGGCTCGAAAAAAAAAGAGGCCGAGCGGGACGTATGGGAACGGAAAATCGGCGCGCGAGAGACGTCGAATGGACGACGTTATAGGTGTAGAAGCCAGCTGGTCCATGGGATTGGCAGCACTCCAAGCGGGCAAAAATCGTACGTAGCTGGCAGTCCGCGAACGGCGGCAGCCCCGGCGGATGCATGATTTGTGTGCTTTATTAAATCTGATATTGGTCGAGTCGGCTAACCCGGTGCCGGGCCATCGGTTATTTCACGGCGAGACCGATCGACCTCGTTAAAACGAACGTTTCACTCAATACCCACGGCTTTCCTCGATCGATATATCGGATCGAGTTAAATAAAATATCGCAAAAATTTACCGAGATTATTACGTTATTCGGATTTGAAAATGTCGTTTACCGCGAAATCGTACGACTCGGTATTATCTTTATCGCACTTCTCGAAAAAATTGCAGGTACACTTTTGGACACGAGTAATTTTTAACTACCCTACCCCTTAGAGAATAACGATCGTATCAAAAAGGATAAAAAGTATTTTAAACTTTGAAGCTTCTTAGAGTGACTATTTGAAAATTTTCATGCGTTTTCAGGTTAAAAAGTTTCAGTTTTTAGAGTCAACTTCGTATCGAAGAGCATTCCACAAATTTTTTCGAGGAGTTTGCAGCAATCATTTTTGAAGTATTGGTCGAGGATGACACAACCATTTCGTTGTTCCGTTACCTGTTCGACGGCTTTGAATACCCTAATGAGGTTGAGGCCGGCCAATTTTTGGATGTCTTTCTCCGACCATCCGCGCGCCAGCAATTCCGCAAAGAGCTCCGGGTACTTGCTCACGTCCTCCAAGCCCGTCGGTGTTCTGTAACAGACGTACAAGTCCATGTACCGAGACATACCACCGTACTCGGAAATTCACAAAGTGCATTCTTTATTCAGCAACGTAATTCCATTCAATTTGTGATTTATGGCGGAAATCTGAATGGGATGTAGTCGAGTGTGCGAGCGCGCGAGCCAGTTTACGATCCCGTGCAAGAGTCGCTTTTGTATAAAAATTTTATTATCGGAGTCCGTCGAAAATATATTGCATAAATAAGGGCGCCCGTGAGACGTGACCCGGTGTACGTTAGACCGGCCGAGTTCCGTAAGTGCGAGAGTTTCGCTACTCATCTTGTTGTTAACATATCAGCTATTCTCTCGGATAGAGTGCGGATTTTCCCCATCGCGTCGAAAGGCGCAAATGCGATATCGTTCTGCGACGCGTCGTCCTGGCTTTTCGGGCCGATATAGGGTTTCCTGTTTTTCGCTCGATTCTCGAGAGGACCCTATTCGGATCTTGACCCCGATCGAACTGGCTCGTAAACTCTCGACCGACCTCGCCACTAGTAATCTCCTCGGTGTAGCTGGCCGCCGATAGCGAAACCGTCAGAAGCGAAAAAGAGTATATCAGCGAGAGAAAGGCTTTACCCGAACGTGAAATATCCTCTATTAGGATTTCGAGTCTAAATTCCCGGAAAATGTGAAATTTTTCAGTTAGAATTAACTTTTTTCAACTTTGCGGAACTGTATTTCATTTTACTCTGTAATGTTTTCGTTATTTTTCAGTTACACGTAACGAGATACACCGAATTGTTTTTTTTCTCCGACCTCATACATTTTTATTTCGCATTTTCGAATATATTTCTCGTAAAAACACGAGAATTTTCATGCGCTCGAGCGTTCGATTTAATTAATTAATACTTATTCGATCTATCGAGTCTCCCGATTTCAGAACCCGGTCGTGCCCTTTCTCGGTCGAAACGGGCGAGCGGGCGAGCGAACATGCGAAATTTTCGGAATTTCCACGCGATTTTCGAACGTAAATAAACTCTTTCCTCTCTTGTTATGCATCGCATCGCATGACAACCAGTTTAATATTTGTATATTTACCAGCGAGAGAAGAGGAAATATTCACAGAGCGTGTCGCGACTGAAACTGACATTTATGTAACTCCGATTGACGCTCCCACCCGCGGTCATGAGCATCGCGCTAGCAGCTAGCCCACCCTCGCAAACATCGAAATCGAGTCATACGCTCGTTCCGCGTAATGGCCGATGCGCGCCCGATATCCACTTTCCTCAAATAAAGAATAATCGATCCGAGCGTTACCGCGAATCAACGCATCGCGCGCGAGTGGATTCCGATGTAAACTCGTTTCGCTTAATCGAAGAATACGGGGGAGTAAAAAAATTTCTCCTCCTTCCCGTCAGCGATTAAAGGATTCCGTTAATTAACGTCGTTGTCGTAAAACGGGGAAAGGAGAAAAAACTTCCTCCTCGGACTTTTTTTTTTCTCATCGTACGACGCACTCGAGACGTGAGCGGACCACGAAATCGCGCCCCTCGCGACAATTAATGATAATTACGGCGTTATACGCGGCCGGGTTACCCTTCACGCTGGCCGCAAGTGAACCGTCTGCGGATACACCTTCGCTACCACTCCACGTAGTAATATGAATTTTAATCTCGCGTAAAAGCTTATTGGCCGGCGCGAGCTCGTATTCCCTGACCTCCGCGCGACCCTCGCTCGCGCGCACGCGCCTATTCCCGTACCGACCCACTTTCCGTCCTCGAAATAATTAAATAAGTCCGTGACTTTCGACCGCGCGAGGATACCCCCGATTCGTACGTACTTATAGAGCGTTGCTCCAATATACCGTAAAACCGCGAATCGATCGTCGAGCGATGCATTCGTCATTAGTCGTTTAAAACTTTAATCAGATCGATTCGTTATCTCTCTCACGGCCTAGCGCGCGCGCTGATTGCGCCTCATCCGATATTTCATCCCACTCGTCTCTATTACTTGGCTTTGAACTTGAATTAAAGTGTTTATCGTTGAACGATGAAAACAGCTAATGAGAGTAATTACGGTATTTCATAGACGATTTACGTTATATGTTACGATATAGGATTTGTCTATTTGGTTTTATTTCAATTGGAAAATATGCTGTAATTAACTGTGTATATACGAATTATCAGAACTGGTATCGGAGTTGGTCTTATTTGTTATATTTAAATATTTATAATACTAGTTTCACAAAAAACGATGATTACATTTAGTAGAATAAATTTTGTACCTACATTCGCGTGTGAAGATATAATTTAGTAAAAATTGCTATGAAAATGAATAATTTATTGTTACTCTTTAAATTTATTCATGGAATTGAGCTACCAAGCTGCTCATTTACCGAATTAATCGTAAATGTTAATAGCTAGCAAGTCAAGTACGAAAAAATAGAAAATTTCAGCAATTTGTTTTTCTCCACGTCGAAAATTGAAATTTAACGATAAATAACTTGAATATACGCGTTTGCGTAAGAGCAACTAAAAGCTGCATTCAACTCGCAAAATCACAGCTTAAAATTTGACGGCAACGCCGGTCGTCTAAGGTTTAACATACACTGCACGCGTCGGTTAACGATATTTTTGCAAAATGCGAACGTTACATAAAATTTAACGTAACCCGTTTTATAGATGCGTTAGACTTTTTTTTATAGAATTCTCGACTGTACACACGCGAGTGTCTCGTTAATCGTAGTAGGAATTTTGAGGCGCTCGAATTATCGAGGGAACAAAAAAGAAACATCGAAGAGGAATGGATTCTGAATTCGAAAGTGACACGAAAGATGAACGATCCACGTCTAATGATAATGACGAACCATATGGCCGTACGTAACGACTGGCTCGATCCTCAAGAGCGTTGTAAAATTTAATCTGGCTACGCGAGAACGTCCCCTCTTTTCCGCGAAATACGAAGATGATGATAAATCGTGGAGGGTGGGCGGAACCGGGCGAAATGGACAACCTCGTAGCGGAAGCTCGGTGTCGTTTCTCGATAAAATTTCTCATTTTGCGATCCCCGACTGTCGTCTCTTTATCTCTCGCTCGCTACGTCTCCTTTTTTTCTGCAATCCGGAGGTGTAATTCTCGACGATGAGATAGGGGCAGGACGTAGCGCGGCGAGAATGTAGATACGCACGAACGAAGGTTTCTTTCTTCTGTTTTGCGCGAGTTTTAAAATTCTCCCCCTCCGACTCTTGTCACGCTCGATATTAAACCGCGCCTCTGTCCTCTCTTCTTCGCTAAGAGATATGCAATACGAAGACGCGGCGGAGCAAGCATTGTTTTCGTTTCGATGCAAAATCCTTTCCAGAGGTGATCCCTGGCTACGTCACTCGACCGGATATTCCGCGAGTCGCTCCTCCTCTCGCGGTATTTTCCACGGCGCACGTCCCGGGCTTTGATTATTGCGACTGGGATTGAATTTTTTTACCTCTCGGTATTTCGTTATTTCACTTCAGAGAGTTGATTCTTTTTCTCGTTTATCACGGACGAAGAGTTTTATCATAGATTTCTCCTCGGCAAATTATCCGTGCTCCGGCACATATCGTATATCTCGGACGTAACGAGACGATTTGTTTCAACTACGCTCGTGAATGGAACGAATGAATTTGCATTTTCAACAAGACGAATAATTCCTTCTTTTCCCGTAAGATACGCAACAACACCACGAGTTGTTATACTCGCGAAAAAGATACGCGTAGTTTCGAAAATTTTAGTTTGCAACTCGATAAACATAATAAATATAAATTTTCAAAGATTACATGTAACGTACCGCTTGTGAATTGGTATTTTACGCATACTTTACATAATGAAATTCATGATCAGCCGCTGATGTTTATGTATCGAATAATTCATCACCGCCAATTTATAATTTTCGCGATGTGACATATTCGCGCTGCGAAACATTTTTCAACGAAAATATTCCTCGCCGGAATCATTGACGTTTCGAATTTCGAGTCCATTCTACGGGAAATGGAGCTGCGTTCGTTATATTCTTCGGTTTCTAGATAACGCGAATACATATGCGAGCGTATCGTTACGATAACCATAAAAATTTTCCACGGTATGAATAAATTCGAAATGCAAATATAACTTCCTCTCCCTCTCTCTCGCGCGCGCGAATACCAGAAACAGGGAAAAAAATCATTAGTGCCATTCCCAGCCGGCAGTATCGGATTGTATCCTTTTATCGCACCGCTCGCAAATCTCTTTCTCTCTTTCTCTCTTAGTCCTCTGACTGAGCCGAACTGCTTTTTTTCATTCCCGTATCAAGCCCTCCACCCCTCCGCTATCCATCGAGCTATCGCGTTAACGCGATTTCTCTTGCGCGTTTTCCGCGAGCTCTAGATTCAACTCGGACTCGGTTTCTCTCTCTCTTTTTCTCTCAGTTTGCTTCCTCTCGGTTCGTTTCCTCCAATGTCGTGTCGATTCGCTTATTTCTCGCGCGATTTAATGGCGAGCACGAGAGAAAAAGAGGGAGAGAGAGAAAACTGCTTCGTCTCCGTATACACAACGATCCGTATGTTTATTCGGTTCTCCACTCGAGAATATACGAGAGAATTTTTCGTCTCGTCGGTATAAATTTTTTTATAACATTCGAATAACCGAAGCAAATAATGATACGGGAATATACCGCGTACACGCGTAAACACATAGCTACATTTTTCGAAGACACTTTTTTACGTCTTTCTGTTTCCGCATCCTCGCTTTCATAACCGTTTTGATTCGCGTTGCAAATGTACGTTCTTTTTCACCCCAGAAAAGTTGTATTTTTGCAAATCTACACGAAAGAAACCACAGTTGCGATGTACACCGTTTTTCCACTGGAGCGCAGTACGGCTTATTTCCATGGCGCGGATTGATAATTCCTTCAGAACATTTGCGTAATCGTCTGAGCGAACTCTGCAAATTTTTCTCTCGCTCGAGTTTGCGAACGCTTGCTTGTTTACAATTATCGCTGAACAAATAGAAATGAACTGAATTGAGTATGCATTGCTACGTACGATATATGTTGTTCTTCCTTCTAGTGTGTACCTTCCGTGGCCTAATTGATAAAAATCATTCATATCTGAGTCGCAAAATACGTTTTACGACTGTATTACATTTTACATGTTTCTAGCTTTATTCATCGACTATAATTCAAGTAATAATTATTTCCCTATTTCCTTTATTTCACATTTTAAAAAAATGAAGAAAAAGCGAAAGAAATTGAGATCGAATAGATATCTTGCTAAGAATTTTTATATAAATGCGTTTTGGGGGGAGGGACCGAATCAACTAAAAAATATTCGGCGAATAGTGTCAAATCGCACTCGCGTTTCATATTCAATGCTATAACAAGCGTAACTTTAATATTTCCCTCGAATCACTTTTCACGACGGTAAAATAAGGGAGTAATCAAAACTTTAACGACAGCCGCACTGTCGACGGAATAACGATTGCCGCCGTTGTAAAATATTAACGCGTCGTACAACAATGAGAGAGCGGGAGGAAAACCGATAATTCCGCTACCGGTATAAACAAAAGCGCGGTCATTTTTAACATTAAGTTCGCCGGTGGAAAATGCGCGCCGGTATACATATATCCGAAACACGGAAACTCATTTGTACGACACGCCGGGATTTTAAATTGCCGCATTTCGCGATAGATGGACTTTTTCATCGCGGGTAGAATAACGTCGCGAAATGCCGCAAGTTGTTACGTTTTACCGTGCATGTATGTTCGCATCTGGGTTTATTTTTTTTTTGTTTCGACAAAAACCGCTTCATTCAAATGTTCGATCGCAAGTCGGATATTGCTTCGGAATTTTTTTGTTGTATCGTGCTTTTTTTTATTATTCCTCTGTCAAATATCGACGCACACCCGCAGCTCGCTGAGATTTCAATGCAAATAGCAATAACCAAGCACGAAAATTGTCACGCGCGCGTCGAAAAATACCGATTTTCGTTCTCCGGTCACGCGAGAACGAGTCCTGCTGTGTCGTATACGAAAACGGCCTACGACTCGATATCTTTTTAGCTCCGCTCACGTAAAACTGTGTACTGTAAAATCTATATAGGTCGTCGAACGACAGACACAATAACCACGGGCATTCAAAATGGTAGATAGCTTGTGAAATTGGTATTATCTCTCTTTATGAAAATATGCTTCAATTTTATTTTAATGATATCAAATTTTAAAGAAATAATAATAGTAAATTTCATTCAGAAAGTTAATTTTTATCATTCATTAACAAATGAAAAACGCATGTAATTAAAAGAAAGTACTTCAGATTTGGGTGTTGTTAGAAGTTATTCGATAATTATGTAGTGTTTTAATTTTGAAGTAGTCTCTATTCACGATATATCATATAATTTTAAATTTGTTTGATTCCCTATATTGACTATTGTATGTATCTTTCAATATGAGTTCAACTATGAGGTCCTTTCGTACATCGTATAATAATTCCAGATTCTACAAAGTCATAGGAAAGAACAAGAGCCTAACCGTGTCGTGCGAAAACGACCAACGATATGACGCCATTTCGTTTGGCTTCCAATCAGCGAAAACCTGGAAACGGCAAACAGGGCGCGGGAATCGACTACGACGAAATTCTCGATACGCTCTTTCCTATCCCGCCGCGACGAGAATTCCTCCACGGCAATTTGCGTATATGATTTTCGTGGTTGGGGAATCCGTCTCGCTGATTGGTCGCATTGGAACCGAATAGTCGAGGATACTTACAGATTTATCCCATCGTAACCGGCGCCGATACCGACGTGATCGATTCCAGCGATTTTTCGCACGTGGTTGATGTGCGCTGCAACATACGGAATAAGGAAAATTACGTTTACGAGAATATATACATATATGTATATATAGGTATGTGTAACGCGCGGGAGGAGAATCGCGCAGTGAGATATTCGAATGCGGCGTGCATCGCGATGCACGAGTGCTCCAATTTGTCTCGAGAGCATAATAACGTCATTGCCGTAGTTTCGACCAAAGTTGTATCATTCCGATCTAGCGGAATGGAGTTTGCCATTCACGCTACCGTAATTCTCTTTTCGCGTCCTCGTTCGTTGATATATCCGCATTGTTCGCGGTGCTATTTGCTCTCGAGGCGACATCGATAAAAAAAAGGGAAACGAGTCGATCGCGTTTCAGCCGGGATGATACTTTAAATCGTCATTCGCGCTTCATTGGGAAGCCGATACGAGCTAACTTCGGGCATTGCCTATTCCCGTTACGATCGCTAAGAATTCCCATCGGCGCTCGAGAAATGCTCTAACCTTGCCTTCCGCGAGATTCGAACGCAACCTCATTACTCCTTATTTATCACGGGGAGAAAATTTGGAAAATTTCCGACTAGCTATCCAGCCCCGTGAATTATCGATCATTCGCTCTCCCGCGCGTACGAATTCCGCCGGTGAGTTTCCGAAACTTGAGGAAATTCGATTCTCTCCGGTTTTTTTCCCTTCCCTGCCTTCATTATATATATCGTGAAATTTGCTTCTCGCGGCGTATATTCTCGCGAGTACCGCGGGCGTGTGTTTTAGCTAAGACCGTATCGCGTAAGGAGCCCCGGAGAGGAAAGAAGCGAATTGCGCGGTACGGTACTCAGCTCACGTTAGAATTCCGAAGTTAGTGCATTCTGTGCGCCGTGGTGGAATCGTAAAAGGGGCCGCGCAGATAGGGGAGGCAGAGCCAGACGTCTAATCCAAAAGGTACATAAATACTCAGCCCGGGGCTTACGAAATTTTAAGGCTCCCCAGCGAGCGCGAATGCATTCTCCGGATAAAATCTCGACGATCTTTTATTCCCGACGTGATAATGGAGATTGCGATTGAATTGTTATGCGTAAATTTCATCGCTCCGTGTTTGCCAAACGCCTCTTTCAATTCTCGACAAGAGAATTTTGGTCTACGCTGAGGTAAAATTCTCCATTCGCGTGTGTCGCAAACGGAAATTATCATCCAACTTTTTCTTCTCATCGTTCCTTATTAGGTTAGGGATTATAGATCGAAATCAGGATTTTATTCAACTTACAGTTTCAAAGTTATTGCGCCCTGGCGAATCGTAAAATGGCAACTACAAAAGTGCACAGTTCTATACTCGGCTGGTGCGTTTCTTCTTATAGCGTTCTTTTTTCCCCGAAATTAACCCGTAGAGAGCAGGGGGCCGTAAAGAGACTAACCGACGGACCGCCGCTGTTTTCGTGTTCTCTCAATTAGCCTTTATCCAGGAGGATGTAGGTTAATAGAAACGTCCCGGAAAAAAGGACATCGGATCTGGATAATACTTTGAGCGCGTAATTGCATAAAAAGGAAATTAAAAAAAAGAACTCGGAATAACTTTCTTAATTGAACGCAAAGGCGATTAATCGATCGACGTAGTATAAATATTTATGGAGCTTTCCGATAACAGCGTTCGACAGTTTTCTAATTGCGTATTTTTCGCTCACCGGCTACGTCCTCCAGCGTGGACTTCTCTCCGCAGCTAATGAAATGTGGATAGAACGAGACCATAACTATTCCACCCGTTTGTGCCTGTAAAATAAGAAAAATCTTTTGGAATGTTTCTCTGAAACGTACACAGAAAAAAAGGATCACTTGAATCAAGAAATATATACTTGATTCAAGAGAGTTATGCGGAAGAAAAAAAAATTCCGTCATCAAGAAAATAATTTCTCCATATTAGTAGAAAATTAAATTCTTGAATTAAGAATTTTTTCTCTTGGATCAAGATTTTTTTTCTTGAATCAAGTATTACCATACTTGAACCAAATCTATCTTGTTTTATCCTAAGATAATTATTTCTCAAATAAAAAAAATAGTTTAAAAATAATAATAATAAGTAATAGTTTCTTGAATGAAGAATATATTGACTTATTCAAGGACACACGTTCTTGGATCAAGAAATTCACAAGTATTGTTTTTAAAATTTATTTCTTCATTCAAGAAAGAAAAAAAGACTTGATATTGGAAAGTATATTTCTTCCGCATAACTTTCTTGATTCAAGTAATCCTTTTTTTCTGTGTAGAATCTATTTAAAAAATATTTTGGTATTACACTTAATCTTGAATTCAAATTTGTTCGCAAAATTTTAAGACGTCTTATTGTTATTTTGAAAAAGCATCAATAATTATATACAGAGTATTCAGAATCAGAAAATATGTCAATGGTTTATAAGGAATTTCAAATAAATAATATTACGAAAAGAAAGAAAACTAATATTTCTATTCATTTTTCCATTAATTATTGTTAATAGATCGACTTACCAAGAGTCGCAGCGCGTGGTCGGGCACGTTGCGCGAAGAATTGCAGAGGGCGTGTGCGCTGCTGTGGCTGAAAATGACCGGCGCCCTCGACGAGCTCATAGCGTCCAGCATTGTCGGTACGGATACGTGCGAAAGATCCACCATCATTCCCAGCCGGTTCATTTCGAGAACGATGCTCTACAATCAGAGCCAAGGTACAATTTCACAGGTGGGTGGAAATTGCATGTCGTCGAAACGAGAACTTCTCGTATTCTCTGCTCACATTTTTCCCCCTATTATTTTTTTATTCCCATATTCGAATGGAAAATTTAACCCTATTTAAACCTGGAAGATCTCTGAAGTCACGTGTACCCAAATTGGACCTGGATTCTCTTATAAGAGTTTAATTCCTTTTGCTCCTTTTTTTACTCGTTTACTCATTTTTTCTTAAGCGTTTCTCTAATTTTTTAGAAAAATACAGATAAGAACAAATTGGACAGAGACGTTAACTATTTTTAACTCTGTGTTTCAAACGTAAAATGTAACCACAATTTCGACTCGAATACCGAAATTGCGTTGATTCCTATCGACCGCGGCGCTTCGTGAATTTCAAAGCGTTCGACTCACAGTTTCAACCAGTCATTCGAAACTCTGGAACACACTTTGCCTACAGTTTGCTCGCGTTAGGGTCACCGACACTTATTGCTCCGGTTGTCTCGCAGATTGAACGTCCGCTCGACGGTTATTACTGTCCTTCATCCCAACGCGCGAATTCCAAGGTGGGTCCCGTCCCTCGCACGAAAATTGGGAGCATTCTTTTCGCAGCTGGGTATTTTGCTTCTCCCGCGGCACCTAACGCGCCACCGAGAGGGTCAGGAGTTTATGTGGCAGGTCGGTTTATCCGCGAGATGTTCGTGTCCTGGGAGGGTCGCTCTCGCGAGATAAACTTCTCTCTCGAAAAAAAACACTCTTCTCGGTTCATCGACTCTATTTTAAATGACTCCCGATCTTCTGGTTCATTCAAAACGAACCCTTCTCGTTCGTTTATTTATATCTAACAATGGAATTGAATTCCTTCGTGTACAGGGTGGGAAAAGTGTATATTATCAAATTTTACCAGCAGGTAGCTGACGTCAACCTGAATCGAATGGTAAAAATTTTTTAAAAATCTATTGTGCAGTTTTTGAATTATTGCATAAAATGTGCAGGCGTTTTGAGCCAATCAGAAGCGAGAATCGATTCGACATCGCGACGTCGGAGTAGGCTCGGACTTCGATTATTAAACGGAGTTATTTTTTTCGGGATATAAAAACAATTGCATGTGATGTCGGATCGATAAAGCGCAACAGATGATTCAAAAATGGCGGTTACATGTGAGCTGTCAAACTCCGAAAATCGAAAGTCGAAAATCGATTATCGATATTGAAAATCTGGTTTCGCATATTTTATTCGGTACTTTTTGCATTGTATTTTCCGGTATTTTCTGCATAGTATTTTGCAGCATTCTAGGCAATATTTTTAGCATTACTTTTTAGTACTGCAAATCTTATGCAAAAAGTATGAGATAAAGTATTGTAAAAGCAATGCTGTAATATTCGTCATAGTGTTTCTAGTTACGCTTTATCGATCCGACATCACATGCAATTGTTTTTATATTCCGAAAAAAATAACTCCGTTTAATAATCGAAGTCCGAGCCTACTGCGACGTCGCGATGTCGAATCGATTCTCGCTTCTGATTGGCTCAAAACGCCTGCACATTTTATGCAATAATTCAAAAACTGCACAATAGATTTTTAAAAAAGTTTTACCATTCGATTCAGGTTGACGTCGGCTACCTGCTGGTAAAATTTGATAGTATACACTTTCCCCACCCTGTATATACCCTGAAAGAATGGAAACGCGATTTGGTAAAACTGTTGAATTAGGTGAGATAATTAACGCGGACTTTAACTCGACTCCGTATTGTAAACTTTCCGTAATGTCGAAATTGAATTAAGAGCAGTTATCGCACGAGAGGACAATGCGTCGTTTAGGTGTTTAAGCACAGTTTAATCTTCGGTACAACGTCCGGAGTAACTTCGTCCATGCTCCGCCACGTCTTCGAGACTTAACGAAGATTTCCAGATAGAAGCTTTTTTTCTATTCTACTTGAGCCGTCTTTGAAACTTTTGGTAGATTGGCAAAGTCGAAAATGTCGCCATTCAATGCCCCCGAAAATGATATCTCGAGTTTTAAGGTTCGCGGTTATAACATCCTTCTCTGAAAGGTCGTCTCAGTTTCACGGTTATACCACTCGAAAAAGGCGTATGCGCTCGCGCCAAAGCCGTTTAGTTCGTACGATCGAGAAAAGAACATGGCTGATAAATGGATACAACGCGTTCCTCCCTCGAAGATTTAACAAGCTATATCCGTGGCTCATAAATAAGTGGAAGAAAAATTTGAACACCCTTTGTTTTAAAATACTTACATTTTAACGAGAAAAGTTTCCAACTTTCGTTCTTTCTTTTTTTTTCATCCAGAGACATTATCGTCTGGGGGTCAGACAAAAGATTCGTTACGGATGTGTCTCATAGCGCGTAAGAAAGAAAGTAGCCGAGAATAAGACGAGGATTTTGTGGCGCGGGGCGGCAGGCAGAAGGGGCACGTGCGAGTGACGTGCCAGCCGGTGGGAAAATCGGTGGGGGAAAGTAGGATGAGGACGGGTAGTCGGGTAGCGAAGCCCTGGATGAAAAGCGAGAAAACGTAAGCCTGGCTCAGTGGACTCTTTTCCATTATTCACGCAATTTATTTTCTCGAGGGCCACTCGCCTTGTCCGCCAAGCCTGTCATTCCTACCGGCACTGCTGCTGCACTTCCCAAAACGACAAAGCGTCTTCTAAAAAGCTGTGAAATTTCCACGGAACTGCGAATTAGCCTACGCCCCGTGGAAATAGGAACGATCGGTGAGCTACGGCGTCCCTCGTCTTAAACCTTATGAATTATTTCGCGTATACCGCGAACGCAATTTATCGTGTTGTAGAATTTACCCTTCCCCTTTCATTTTCTATGGAAAAATTCAACCTCCCCTCCATTTCGCTCTCCTTCTTATTAAATTGCATGAGAGATAAAGAAGTGTTGATGTAGCGCGCACCTCGGTGAATTATCGTTCCATTAAAAGGGTTCGAATGTTGCTCTCGCGAGTCGAACGAAAATTCTATTTAATCTCCCACTCGCGAGTATTTACCGAGAGAATGATTAAACTGCGGAAACAAATTTCGCGATCATCGTCTTTGGATTTTCAATTCATATCGCGTGCGCGGAAACGTATTTTCTCAACGTAGCCAGCTGCTCTCTCGGCAATCTATTTTGTTATTGCAACAATTTATTTCATTGCGAACCCGTCTCTCATTTCCACTACGTTCTCATTTTTTTTCGCACCCCTCCCGGTCACGTTTAAAGACCGTGGAATTTTACGTAACTCGTAATTTACCACCGAAACTTCACCCCCCTCGCGTTACAATGGCTCGATGTTGCGCTTAACCGATCGGTTTCTCGTCTCATTGAGTCACTTCCCACTCCGAGACCTCCTTGATTGCGAAACAAACCCTATCGAGATCGATGTATCGCCACGGCTCGCATAAAATGAAATATCCTTAGCTCTGACACTTTGGGCTTAATTCCGTCGTTTGTCAACGCAAAAAGGAGAAAGTGGGAAAAATCGCCTCATTTGTCATATTCGATGAGTTCTCATTTTTCACGACTCTCCGGGTCTTATCAAATATGATTTTTCTCCTTTTTGACAATATGGCTACAAACGCGCGATATTTCGGAGATTAATGTAACCTTCATGCGTCGATCGCGCGCGGAATGAAAGGTACGGAGGGAAAGAGAGAAAAAAATGAGAAATGGAAAACGAGTTTCTCTAAAAAGACGGTTATCGCGAAAAAGGTTCGATCTTGTTCCGCGAGTTTCATTTCGTTCCCGTCGCATGAATCAGGTAGCAGTTATATTTACGCTCCCGCCTTCTCTGAGCCCGATATATTCACCCTCGAGCCTCGAGGTTTCGAAATTGTGAAGCGCGACTTGTCGAACGACAGGATGACGAATAAGTTTGTTTCTATAATGCATCCCTTTGAGAAGTGTCTGTCGATTTACGTCCGCTATATATCTTTTGAAAAGGAGCGTGTCGGCTAGCGAGCACAGTAGTCGTATATTTTGAAACAAAGACAGATTGATTAATTTATCGAAATCAGTTTTATCATTTTCACGTCGTTATATAAAATACATATTCATAATGAGTAATAAATTAACCGCTATTGGTTAATATAGATGTCATCTATCTAAACCATTCATAAACCAGTAGGTATGAATATTATATTCAGTATAGAGTTGCACCGGTTATTAATGACTTATGCAGCTCTGTTTTGCCTCACTTTCGCATGTAATGAAAATTTTTTCCTTAAAAAATTTAAAACATACGCGATAATTTCTTTTATTAATAACGTCGCTCGTATTGCTTACGCGTTAAAAGAACCAAGTTCAGTCGTTAATATATCTTGCCGAGTTATTGAAAACAACAATTTTATCTCAAAGTGTCTCCAACTAAGGTTAAAAGTTGTTCGGCGAGATGGATGCGCGCAGCAGACGAGGTTTTTGCCATTGATTGATACTTGCAATGTGGACTGGCGTATCGCGCTCCTTCGTAGAAACACGCGACGAAGAAGTTGCGTCCCGCCTTCCGAGCGCTCTGCCGGCTGGCGTTATCGCCGTGAACAACTTCACTTGCGAAACTAGCAATACTCCTACCCACCTCTCTCTCTCTCTCTCTCTCTCTCTCTCTCTCACCCCCTTTCTACCTATTTAGACGAAAACTTCAGCGAACACGGCGGCAGCTGGTCTCAAAAGGGGCTATGGTCAGCCAGCGCGCGAGCGAGAACGCTTTGGAAAACTTAGCGGCCAGCTGTGGTCGCCATATTGCCAACTCACCGAGATGTACAGGGGAAGAGCAAAAATTTCTGCATCCGCGCGCACGCGTTATATTACTTTGCGGATACGCGCAGAGTGGATCGACTGCAAGTGCCCGGCGCACCGTCTATCGCATCTCCCGAACTTTCGGACCCTTCGCGCCGCGGTGTCTCGACTCGCCCAAGTTTCCGGGATTGCATACTTGTCGGCAAGACGTGTTACGCAACTCAATGAGGAATGATGTTGTTAATTTCTCAACAATGCAGAACTCGATGGATATAACTTTCGGTGAATTCATCAAATACTTATAACACGATGTATCAATAAGTTATTTTATTTCATTTTTTATTAATTCGATTTACATAAAGTATTCATACTGCTTTCTTTTTGTATCTATATAGATTATCCCGCTTTTAAAAGCACAGAGTGCAATATCATCCTTATTTGATAAACGATATTTCATTTCTTTTCATATCGTTACATCTCCTTTAAGATTTATTAAAAAACAATTACCTAATACTAAAACAAAAGTTAAAGTCTTATTACATTCTCTATTATAAAAGTTAAAATTGTCAACCTCGAAAGTACGTTATTGTATGGACATTAAGGATTAAGATCTAATCAACAAAGTCGGTAATACGCTTTAAATATGTACCGGGAGTTAAAGAACTCAGCCAAGATTAATGGACAAAATCGATAAGAAATATAAAACATCTTATTATGTTTTCCAAGCAGAATTCAACGAGGAAACTATTATGGCTGAATGTTATGTTACGTTTTGCTCCAAAAGACAGAAAATATGAAAATTTGTTACTTTCGTTTTATTTTCGAAAACGATCAGGCAACATTTCGGCAAGTTCGACAATAAAAATTGGGGCCGCAAAAAGAACGTTTATTATTCATCCATTTAACGAGCCTCCCGTTTACAATTTCCCGCGGCTTGTGGGGGTTATTTCTCGGACAGGCGGTTTTTGCCTCGATTCGCGTGTAGCGTAAGCGAGCGTGTGTACGCGTTGCTGGTAACGGGGGTGCAATTAAGCGAAGGCATCGGCGTGTGACTGAGTGCGCTTTTACCGAGAAGGGAGAGGTGTAGGTTCGGCAGATATCGGCACTTTCGGCCAGCCTGTTCAACGTCGATCGACACACGGAAGGTTTCGTGTAGCGCTTTGAAATCGACTACTTGCCGTTTCGACGCGTGCAATCGATACGGTCACCAGGCTCTCTGAAAATCGCTCGAGATCCTACCGGTTTAATTTATCGAGGCTATCGTGTACTTCTACACTGATTGCGTTAGTATAGTCGCACGAAGCGTTGATATTCTCTACTCACTTCACATATAGTATATGTAGTCTCGAAAATTAATTTGTGAAATTATCGTTTGTTATTACTGAACGATTCGCGCTGTAATGCAAAACGATGTTTGCACGAACGATACGATACGAGGTTCATTAATGGCAAATATTTACGAGCCGTGTGAAAATCGTCATGCCGGAAATGTACGTCATTTGTGAAAACGGATACGGAATGATGTACGTTGGAGAATTCACGTTTAATTGCCTCGACGTTATATCGACCGTCTGCCGTTTTGCCGTGTACGTAGAAAACGAACGCTTTAATCTCATCTTAACAGGGGTGATTAATGTACCGTCGAAGTTGTATATTTTGATTGTGTATACAGGGTGTTCATGAATTAGCATAATAAATATTTCTTTTAACATAATAATATAGAAAGTCGATATAAAATGTTCTCGCTGAAAAGAGCTAATAATACATGTTAATTAAATGTTACTTGAATAGTACGAAAATGTAACGCAAGGCGTAGAACTTTTTTCGTAAAAGAGCAACGTTCGCTCTGCGCTGACTCGAAATTAGCGACATAGCCAAAGAAGACAGAAATAAAAGCTAGGCAGTTTGTCGTGTCGAGGTGAATTTTTTTTCGTCTCGTTTAAAAGAACCGTCAAAAAGTGTGGACGGAATTCGGTGTTCGCGTTGAAAAATTCTCTGGTGTCGACGTTTCAGGTGCGGAGTATACGTTAAGGAAACAGCGTAAACAAACTTCGTTATGTGTCCATTTTTCGTTTTCACCTTTTGAAAAAATGCATTCCCGTCGTTCCCGGTTAAACAGCAAAATGACGGACAAAAGGTCGACGCTTAATTTATCATTTCGCGTGTCCGCGCGGTAGCCATTTTTCCGCCGGTTGGGGAGGGTCGGTCTTGCGAATGGGGAAAACAAAAAAGAAACGTACAAAGTGAACCGGATGATACAGACGAAGAGCGAATACACGAAAATTACATTGGGTTTTGGGAGAACAAAAGCTTTGACGCAAAAAGCATCCATCACGATTCTTGTTTTTTGAATTTTTTCGGCATTGAGTCTCGCGTGAACTTATAATGTTCGAAATTTTCATCAGTCCTCGATATTATTGATAAATGTCTTGCATTTACGTCACGAGAGATCTCTTCATCGAACTATGATAATAGAATTTTCAAACTTCATTATAAACGAGTTCTTGCTATTAGTTTTTTACATAATTCTTTAAGATTGATATACAACAAATATTAATAATTATTAACTTCCATTTAAATTTATAAAGAGTATGTGTTACTTCAATATTAGTTTTATTTCTCTCTATTATCAATCGTTTAGTATTCGACTGCCGTCGACACACCCCTTTTCTGTAAGTATCTCGAGGATGACTTTTTCGAATTTTTCTTTTTCGTTTTGCCCCACGTGTCGCATATACAGCATACAAATCACCAGTTTTCGTGCGTGGAAGATTTCGACGCGGAAAAATTGCGGTACACGCGTGAGTCTCGCGGGGGCATTCGTATCGTCTGTATGTCACGCGTTCTGGAAAATCGTCGATATTGAGTACATGCATGAGAGAGAGAGAGATAGAGAGAGAGAGAGAGAGAGAGGCAAATTGACGCACGATACGTCCGCCCGAAGGAGTTGAAAATCGGATCGATGTAATCGGGTTTATCGAGTGTCGTGAGGATCGATCACTGAGTCTGTCAGCTTCGTTGCGAGTGTTCCCGGGCATGGAATTATGTCGAGTTGAACTTTTATTTATATAGTTTAACTATTACTCGGTAGAACTTTATCTGAATGATCAGTTGATTTAATGTAAACAATTTATGTTAAGAAAAATATTTTTCAATTGACTCAAAAATTGAAATGGGACATTTTTAGAAAATGATTAGTACTACATTTAGCATAAAATTTTCAAGTTTGTATAAATTTTTCGAAAACTAATAGTTTCCCGGTTCGAGTGTGAACGCGATTCCAGGTTATCGCTCGATAGAAACGTTTCAATTAATTTGGATCGCGTGATTTTTATTTCAAAAGCAATTTCGTTCCCGATAAAAGCTCTCTTTCCCTTTCATAGCAACAAAATAAATATGAATACCGCTGTATTACCTCTATACAACGTGCACGCTTTGTTGGCCTCTAGAACGTTATCAAGAGTTTAATATCGCGGTTATCGAATTTTTTCGCCCAGAGCTTTATTTACGACGTTCCGAAAAATTTTTTACTCCTTATGGAATTTTGCGAATTTTCGGCGACTGTTTATTGCCCGGCCGTTTGAAAGAGGCTTCGACGATATTGCGAGAGCACGTTGTAATTATCAAAAGGGAAGGTTCTTCTGTCGAGACTATCGAAGTGTTGACGATTTCTCTGTAGGATGTTTAAATTACCGTTGGAAGATGCACTTGTCATATACAAACGCTTGCTGAGTGTTATGCATGTCAGACTATTATTCTAGTTAAACTCGCATCTGCATGAATATTTGAGCACGATATAACGTTCTCCACTGTGTACGAAAAAAGAAATGCTGAAACAAAACCTCTCGTTCCCTTCATAAACACTCTTAGTGTAAAAGCTTATGCCAAATACTCAGAGTAATAGTACTTAAAAATACCTCGCTAATTTCGTGCTGCCTTCATACTCATTAATAATTTTTTCTCTCGTTACTCTCAAAATCTCGATGGCAGAAGATTTAAGATTAGCTGTTTTATCAAGTGTTATTTTCTTTTCCTCTCTTCGTCTGTCCTCGCTTAATTCTATTTTTACCGAACGTGCTTCGAGAGTCCATCATTATCAACTACTCATGATGATCAAACGCAAATAAAAATGAAACATGTTAATTGGTATGCCATACCATTGCATATATTTTAAAATCGCTAGAAATAGAGTATTTTCATGAATATATCGCGACTCTAAAATAGAAGAAGAAGCAATAGAAAACTTCAGAGTGGTCTTTACATTTTTACGTACATTCGTGTTGCTTTTAATCCACGTTTCAGTGTTTTTGTGATATGCTTAATGCATTTTTTGCTCCATCGAGTCGAAATAACGCTTGCATATATCTTCGCTGAGAGCTCGACGATGACGAATGCATTCTACTAATATCCATATCTCTCGTTCTCTGCTCGCTTTCTCGTAATCGAGAAGAGCTCACTTTTCTCAATTCGCAGCGATGCTTAGGCAGATTGGAAGGGGTTCGCTTTAGAGTCTCGTAAAAACCTCGAGAGGAATATATCGTTCCTTAGATAGTAATGTAACCAAGGCTTCCGGCGTACACAAGAATTTATGTCACGATCGGGGTGTTAAACCTCCTCGATAAACTTCCCTCTCGCGTTCTTTTCTTTTTAATTGGTTATCGTTCGGGTAACGAGAAATGTGCGTAACGGGACGTTGATACTAATTCGCATGCCGCGCGCCTGTGATGCGATCCGTTTTCAGAGATACGGGTTTACGGAAATTAAAAACGAGCCTCTCAGAGCGAGCGAAATAAATCTCCGTCGGAATGGCGAGGCGGAGGGAAGAGAATGGGGAGAAAGGGAAGCGAGAATAAAAGCGAAAAGTAATACGACTTGTTTTATCTAAATGTTTGAGCAACAGCTCCTTCATCACTTTTTTACTTTCAATTTTACGACGAATCCTCGTCCGCACTCCGGACTCGTAATTTACTCTTGTGTTTCGCTACTACGGTTGCATAAAGAAAGAGCAAGAGAAGCGAAAAGGAAGATATACCCCACGTAGAAAAGTATCCTACATTTTATCCCGTATTTCTTTTTCTAAAAAATCTTGAAAAATTAACCTATAGGATTTTTTTTCTCGTCGAGCTAATGATCAGTAACAAATACGAGGAAAAATACACCGACGAGATCGATGAATATTTAAGGGGTTTCGAAGAGGTGTATCTTGCGCAGTGTTTTTCCGTAGAGAGAGAGAAAGCAAGAATGGACGGCAAGTTGGAGTGTAAAAAATCGTGGGCGTCGGTCGTTGAATATTTGAGCGATAGGCTTTTTCGCCACTCTCTCTCTCTCTCTCTCTCTCTCTCTCTCTCTCTCTGCTCTCTTCTAGCGTTCTCATCGTCGACTTTGAACCAACACTAGCGCATGGCGTCATTTCTCATACGGATTCCCTACCCCCCTCAACCCTCTAGCGGAAAAACGCCCGCGGCTTGTCGACGTATATATTCCCACCTCTCGCTGCTTCTCTCGTTTCGCATTTTTTTCTTTCCTTCGTTCTCTCTCTCTCTCTCTCTCTCTTTCTTTCTTTCCTTCCCTCTCTTCTTAGTCAACGGATAAAAGAGGTATCGTCGTGAGCTTTTAATGTAGCTTACACAAAAGTCATTCGACTTGGTGTGAGAGAGAACGGCTGTTGAATTTTGGTTGCTTGTAATAGAATCTATACTTTAGACCCAGAGGTTCACTGTTTCAATGCTGATACAAGCGCAACAATTATTCGTTACTTTTTACCAGTTTCGTACGAGTTGAATAAATTTGGACGTGGATATGGTTTAATCGAGAACAATCAATTATTTGTTAGTTATTTATTTATTTACAGAAATAAATGGCGAAATAACTTTTTCAAAAATCGGGAACACTGTGAGTTTGAATAAAGAATTCTTCTCGAACGGTATACAGAAAAAAATAATGCTTCGACGAACAAAGAACCGAAATAAATTCCCGGATTTAACGAGAAATTTTCCATAAACTTTTTCTCATCAATTTGCTGGTATTTTTCTTGTGTCAGCAACGAAATTCGGTTCTTCGTCAAATGATTTCTCGTGACATCCATTATACCGAACGAGAAACAGTCACACTGCATCTCCGGACGTTTCATATCTCATCATTCCTTCACGTATCCTTTCTCCGCCCACGCTGGATATTTCACTCATTTATATCGCGACTCGTGGTCTCTCAAGTCGTTTCTCAAGTCGCAACCTCTTGCGCCCCGAGTGTCTCTTGAAACCGTCTGTTATTTTTTTCTTCTTTTCGCGAGAATGCTCGGACTAATTTTGTCAAGCGAAATTCGAAGGAATTTTCGAAACATTAATTTTTTTTAACATTTTCGTCATTGACGAATCGAGAGGCTGAATCGAAATTCTCACGCTCGTACTTTTCCGAACGATTTAACCACAAAATTCATCTTTTGTTCGCGTTTCCCGTACCGAAGTGAAGCGTGGAAAAGAATCAATTGGGTAAAAACGGGCGAACTCGGAGGAGTTAAATATTTAAGCGGCTTCTCTCTCCCTCTCTCTCTTGGCTGCTCTTCTCCTCATTGGTCGTCGTTGCATCCCCAAAGTCGTTTTTCATGCGTCCTCGCGAGGGACTCGCGTAAAATGCCTTTGGGATCGCGCTCGCGCAACGCCCGTCCCATTTGCGAGCGTTTTATATGCATCGAGAAACGCCAGGAGGTTCGCGAAAAAAGAAACGGGAAATGATATCGAAAAAAGAGGAGCATTAAAGAGAACTTTGGAGAACGCAGGATTTTGACACTCCAATTGAACGAGCGCGAGATTGGGGAGGAGTGGCTTCTCGACGAGTTTCTCAGAATCGATGAGAATCTGTCGAATGACGCAAAAACTCACGCGCAGCCTGTCATCGGAATTTTCCTTTCCTCCGTCTCTATCTCTCCGAGCGATATTCATCCCGCGACGAATCGAACTCAAGATTGCGATTTTATTTTATCCGATGGCAATGGCACCTGCGTGAATGCGATTGACATTCATTTCGATACCGAATGAGAACACGTGTTGCTCGAGGAATTCCAGCGCTCGAATCGGGTGTCATAACAGCTTCGAGTTTGCCGCCGGTCGAGAGTTTGTTCCGATGTCTGACCGCACTGTCCACATACCATTTAACGGAAACCACGTAGACCGTATAGCTCGAAGAAACGCTCAATCTCGTGAATAATCGCACTCGATCGGCTTCGAATCAATATACAGGGTGTTCTAGAACAATCACCAATTCTTTGGACGATAGAAAGCTCAGGAAGCTGAGAAAAATACAGTGCTTCTCCATTTTTATGCTAAATTTACTGATAGTTTCTTCCTATCTGAAAGAATTTTGAAACCTAGGAGTTTGGCTCACAATCAATAATTCAATTGATTATATTGAAAATCTGATTCAAATAATATTTGACGATAATATTTGAACAAACTACACTTTCAGGGTTAAGGGTAACGTCAAAAAATCAGATACTCAAAAGCAATATTCTGATCTAGAAGCGTTAAAAAAGATCAAAAAAGAATAATTTGAAGACTGCGAGTTAGTATCGGGACATTCTGTACACGCGTAACAACGTTCTCATTTGCAGCTTAATCAAACTAGCTCGATACGATTTTAGCTAGTGAGAGAGCAAAGCATTCCGTCAAGCAAATCGCATTCGGATTTGGAATATCGTCCGTCTCTCTCTCCACCTGGTAGGTTGCCGGGCACTTTGAAGCCACGAACGGGGTAGGTGGTTTAGCCGCGCTCTACCGAGTTTGGTAACGACCGCTAATCCGTCGGCCAATGGTCTTCCAGTGCGGGTATAATGGCGAGACGTATAACTCCCCGAAACACGTTTCATCCATTTTAGTGCCGCAGAAAACTGGTACCATTGTCGCGCTCGCCACTCCACCGAAATTTTGAGGATTCTCCGGTCCATCTCGTCGAGTTTTACGATTCGTTGATATTTCAGTTCTCGAGTATAGGACTCGACGATAAAAGATAGATACGAGTACGCGAAGGATATTGCGGTTGAAGTTTTAACGAATGTTTCATCGCGAACGATCGCCTCTGTTCTCGAGACTCGATAAAAGAAGCTCTTGTTGGTTCGATTTAACGGCTTAAATACTCATCACCAATCATCGGTATTTGCCATCAAACACATTGGGTTCGATTTACGATCCGCGATCTATTGGAAGAGGTCATTGGAGAGTGGATGGATGGATCGTTCCCGCAATGACGGGTTTTGCCCCGAAAAAACCGGCCGAGAGAGGAAATAGCGAGCGCGAGAGAGAAAGAGAGGTAGATAAAAATTTCAAGCTCTCGCGCAAAACGCGAGCTCTGCAGCGCGTTTTTCCGTGGCGAAATCCAGCCGCGGCATGGTAAATGACGCATGGCTGGTTTCCGTCTCTCGTCCGACAAAAACCCACCCTTGTCCTTTTCGTGAACCAAATCCCTACTCTCTCACTCCCTCGCGTACACTCGGGGATATTTTAATTTTCCGTCCTCGCTGAAATACCTGAAATATATATTCCGTTGCAGCGATTCGGGTTAACGTACTCGGTGAAATACAAAACACTCCAGTTCCACCGCGAGTCGAAAAAACTTTTTTCGTTCATCAAACGAGCTCGACGCCATTCGTATTACGGTTTTCATTGATCGTGTTAACAGGGTGTGAAAGAGTTCTTTTTCCAGAAGTGAAATTTTGCACACTTGACAGAGAATATCCTCGGTAGCTACATTAATAATATTCATTCTAAACATTCTTGCGCTACATTCATTCTTAGAGAGGAATTCAACCTTTTATATTTGGTAATTCCAATTTTACGATTATCAATTATTTCAATCGGTACGATTGATGATATACAGGGTGATCAGGTGACCTACCGCAGAATTACACCACCGGGTAGCTGGCGGTGTCCTGAATTCATTGCTGAAAATTTTTTCAAAATCTATTGTTTACTTTTTAAAATATTGCAAAAAATGTGCAGGCCAATTGTAAACGAGAATTTGAAAAAACTCGCTATAATCGATTAGGTCTTGTCTTCGATTATTTCAGTGTTATTATCGAGATTGACAACCTCTGGAACAATGAAAGCAACTAGACGCCAACTTCAATTACGACATCTGATTGAAGTTGGCGATAAGCGCGTTTACTTTTCGAAATTTTCGATACGAAATTGAAAATTTAATTTATGATCTGAATTTTTTCCAAGACCTTGAGCAAGATCTTGAGGAACACTCTGAGCGAGGCTATGATCGAGACTAAGACTGATCACCCTGTATTTAATACGCATTAATATAAAATAAAACTATCTTCCAATTCAACATTTTTTTTAACTATTAAAAATTTAGAAAAATGTCGAAAGGTAGACTAAAAATAAATGTCGCGGGTTGATATTTATCGTTCGATAAGCAAGTAGCGCAAGAAAGTCCTAGAGAAAATTAATGGCTGTGTTTTTACTCACCTTGCCAAAGTTGGAGAGACCGCCGATGTGAGGCACTTGACCGGGTTCATCCGCCGTGCTGCAGTCTGCCCTAACGAACCAACAGGTCAGTAACTCAATGGCCGACACAATCGAATGCATTGCCGACGATACAAAGCCCCTCTAATCCCGCATTTTGCGCGCGTGCACACGCACACACGTTCTCGTATAACGAGTCGGGGGATACCGAGGTTACCGTTCACGCGGGGCTAATAATGTTATTTATGCAACTGACACTTGCGGTTTCCCATGGAAAATCGTCCGGCGAACCGTGACTAATTCCGTTAATCGACGTGTTTCGAGTAGTTAAGGCTGTTGTATCGCGAAATTGTTCTCGTCAAAATTTCCTCATGTTTCGATAATTCAATCTTTAGCATAGTCCAATACGCCTCGAAAATTTTCAGCAAATTTCTAATACGCGTTGAATATAGTTCGTAATCGAAACAATATATATTCGATGTTTCTCAGACGCGATAAAATCACAACTAACCACTTGATTTCTCATATCGTATCATCTGCCCGAGTTAAAGGGCCTTTGACGATTGATTTTGTTCGGAATTATATTTCGAATCGGATACGGAAATCTCGGCTAGGTATAGTTGCCAAAGTTCCACGGGACGTGTTAGCGCGGCATCTGCGATCTATAACGCGGAAGTTGTTGGGAATAATATAATCCGAGCGTAGGTCTTACTTAGACGGCTCGGGATTACGGGAGACACGTACATCCAAGCCTCGGGCTTGTAATTCCGCGAGTGACAATCGCGCATATTAACATTCGCCCGGTCTCTCTAAGCCCTCGCAGACACGACGATAATGCAACTCCCTCCCTCCACCTCCGCCGGTCCTCTTTACGCGTCCTCGATATACCGAACTGTGATAATCGATAACCGGTACCCGTTACGCGGATTGATGAATTTTCGATATCTGACCCGCCCCCTCCTAATACGCTGTTTCAACAGTTATTGATAATAACGCTCGAATACATCCGCAAACTTGTCGTTACAACGCTCCGGTAAAATATGGACCGGATTATATCGGGTCGAGAGCGTTTCTGGTAATTCGAGATCCGATTCAACGTTTAATGGGAATTCTTTTTTACTGCGTCCGGTGATTTATCACGTTGGAACAGTCGTTATAGTATCGCGAACGAGTTCCTTATACACTCGGGTGTTTCCATTTCGAGGCTATCTCGTCTCTATCTTTGGTCTTCTCTTTTTTTTTATTGCAGACGAGAAGCCTCGTCTCACGCGATTTCGCTTATTGTTTATGGCGGAATAGTACTTCTCGCGACTTCCGATGGCACCGGCTGCCTCCTACGACTTTCGCGCAGTTTCCCGTCTACTTATTCGAGAAGTTCGCCCTGAATTCGTCCTCTCCGCGATATTAAAATAGTTACTCGAGGACAAATCGTGTGATAATAAACAAAAAGATAACCTTTATCGTCGTATTTTTTAGAAATGGTCGACTATACTACTCGCAAATTGAATATTATGTTTTTTTGGCCATGAAATAACACAGTCGGTAAAAAACAGTAAACTATTACAGTTTTATAAATTAATAATAACAGAACAAGCAGTTGAAGTAAATGCTACAAATCACTGTTTGTTAATCGACATAGCGAAATTGAACGGCAAATATTTTTCTGTGTAACAGTGTATACATATTGGTCTAATTCTCTCGAACAAGCTATTTTTATATTCGATATAACTGAATGAATCCCCGATTTTCGTTACACGCTTCGTACAAATATAGAAATCGAGCAAATATTCTATCGGTCATAAACGCGATTGCTCGCAACTACCGTGTTTGTACAATCGTCGATGTAAATTTTCCTGGATTTGATTACTTCATTACGTCGATAGCGTCGAAGAGGAAAATTATTTTATCGTACCGTGCACCGTTAACGCGTATTCTGGCTTTTATTTAACGAAAACAAAAAAATGAAAATTCGATGCAACTTTAATTGCGTCTCGGTGTACTGTAATTGTTCGTAATGAGCGAACGTGTTCCGTTGTTGTTCGTGGCTGGGCGAAAGAAAAAAGAAAACGCGAGGAAGTAAAGAGAAAACGTTGGAGGGAGATTAGCCGTCGCGACGACACACGATAGCTCCCAGAGGGAGAGGGTGTATGGGTGTGTACAACAGCCGTAATAATGACGCGAGAGGGGTCGCCCTCCTTTATCGGTTTAACGCTCGCCGGATGTTATTTCGATTCGGACACTCACCAAGGCGTGTTGCACGTGTGCGTGAGGGTGAGATATCGGGCACCGAGCTCGTACAGCATCCTCAGCACGGCGAGGCTCGCCCCGACCGCGTGACCACCCTCCACTCCTATCAGGCTCGCCAATCTACCCTCCTTGTGCGCCCTCTCTATACCTGAAATCATATCATTTGCGAGACGAGATGTATCTCCAGTTTACCTCTGATTGATCTTATTTTATCAACCATTTCTCTCTTTCTCCCCGCTTTTCCTCTCGTTTCATTTTTTCTTTATAAGCTTGACATTGTCGAGACGATTTATCGTTATTAAATAGCATTTTTATACCGGGTGTCCCGGAAAAATGGTCCACCCTCTATACAACAAAAATGTTACAAATTTATGAATAAAATTCTGTATCGTAGTACTTATTTTTCACACACTCTATAGTATATAGAATTCTATCATAGAAAACATAGAAAACTCATTAAACGAAAAGTTCATTCCATTATCGAGTAGATGTCGACCTCTCGCTGTAATTTAATTTCATTATCGAGCTTGTGCGTTATTAATCGGGCATTTGCATACTGGCCAAGGACACTCGTACGATTCGCACAATGCTTCATCGATATTGCCTGGACAGTTATTGCAGATTCCCCGTAAGGCCGGGGGGCAATAGTCACGTCTGGCTGATACAGTCGGAGGTGGATAGTAAAACCGGCAATAGAAAGTTTTACACGTGAATCTGATAACCGATACCCGACTGTAAGAGGATTCGAGACTCGAGAGCGGCGTTGGTCCGCCCCGTCAGACGCGATAAAGTCAGTTTAAGTGGAAAATTTACAACTAGAGCGAAATATTCAAACCCATATAAGGACCGTATTTGCCTTCCTTTTCCAGTTACGCAATCACGGTATATTCTTATTTTTGGTTTTACAGGTTGTTTTATTTAATATCGTTGTATTTTAGACTCCAGTTTCAAAGTTGATTATAACATTCGTAATTAGGAAGGAATTATTTACAGCCGTTTGTGGAATACTCCTTTATCACAATAATCGTATAATTAGTATTAATCACGGTCCCGCAAATCGTATATGTGGCGTAGCTTTTAATCGTTTAATCGTGTATCGCGATATAACGGCCAATGTGCTCTGTGCGCTATGTGTAACTTTGGAGAATCGCTTGGGCGTTTCGATGTCGTTGAGAATTCAATTAAAATGCCTCGTATGGCCATGTAGCGTAGGCGAGAGCCATCGTAATCAATACATACGATGCTATCGCATTATAGTTTTCGATCTAGCCATCGAACAAAGAACACGATCGAGCAATCAATTCCTTCGAGGCACGGTAATTGCAATAACGTCATTCGAAAGTATATGTATGTAGAATGTTTTTTTTTTTCGTACTTGGATGAAATGAGAAAAATACGGTTTCTCGGGTCAAAATATTTATCAGAATACGATAAAATAAAGTTGTTTAAAGCGATTGTATCGTATTTATAAATTCTGCTTGTAACCAATGAGTAAAACAGGATTCCTCAGATAAAAATATTTACTTCGATACGACCATTGAAATTGTTTAAACATTCGGAATGCAATATAACGACACGTGATGAATATTTGACATGATTATTAACAGTTCGATTGAAAGAGTATTTATTTAATCTTTAGACGGTAGATTCGTTCAATAAAATTTGTTATTTGATGGCGTTTATTGATATGTTGTATATATCCTCGTGTATGTTCATTAAATAAAATTCGTCGCATTTCGCCATTCAGAATTGATATTGAAACCTACATTATTTTTTGCAGCGATTAGACTTTTTAGAGCGAGTATGTATTCTCGATGCAGTTATTACCATGGGAATAACTATTTTATCTTAACCGACAAATATTTTTCGACGATTAGGAATCATTAAGCTGAGAGTTTGAAGTACGAGCTCTATGCACATATAGCGGGAGAGTGAGAGGAGAGATTGGGGTACGTGGTGGCGTCGATGGAGCGCGATTTACTACACCTGCCGTGAAATTGTGCCCTCTCCCACACTCGTCGCTTTATTATAACGCACCCCTCATATACGTGTGAGTTAGTAGATATACAAGTATACGAGGGGCGCCGTACGTTTCGCGCATATGCGCCTGAGTTCGTCGATACGCGAACTCCTGAATCTCGATTTTATCGAGCGCCCTCGACGGGTGCGACGTCACCGCGCGCACCCTCAACTCTCTCTCTCTCTCTCTCTCCTCTCCTCCGCCCCGTCCATTCGCCACTCGCCGAGAATAGTTTTCCATTTTTCTTTTTTCAACGAAATTTCTCATCGACGTAATTCGACCATCTTTTTCTCCCTCTCTGTCTCTCGCACACACACACGCACACGTCTTCTTCCCGAACAAGCCGAGAAATGAAATATTCGGTAGAGAGCCCGTGTGCCTCTTCCTGTTTTAATATCTCGCGGTGGAATCTCGTTTTTCCTTTTACTTACCTGCTCGTACCTATTTGTGATCGGGCCATCTATTTTCTAAGTACGGTATAGATATAACGAACGCTAGAGGATACTCGGTCAATTTCGGCGTACTCGGGGTTTTATTCGGCGAATTATTTATCCAAGAGGCACTTGATCGAGAAAGGACGATAAATTTTACGGCTGGGAATAAATTTTACGGGAGGACGAAGGATATGGTTTGTGTGTTCTGCCGGTGCAGCCGTACGTCGGGGGTAAAAAGTAAGAGGAGCGTGAAACCGCCTGTCGATGGACCCTCCCACGTCCTCTTACCCCTCTCGGTACCATCCCTCCCCCACCCCTTGACACATAATGTACCCATCTAAATGTATATGCGCAGGCGTATTATATGCGTATTTACATATTCACGTCCGCGAAGAGACGCCCAGTCTCCGGCGGGTTATCGGTGCGAGTTGCGTCGAGGACGACGTCACGTCGCTTCGCTATGCGCGTCCGCGTCCCGCCGAGAAGATTTTTCCATTTCTCACTCTACCTACACCCACCCATAGCGTCCGCTCGATTCCGTGATCGAAGTTGCGCCACCCGTTGCCGACACTCTAGATAGGTGTCACATCCGCAAACCGATCTCGACGTGGCCGAGATCGTGATGATACCCGACGCTCTTCTCGATATTTCATCTCTTTTTATTTACAGAGGTTGATTCGCTCGCAACAAGTATATGCGTGTTGATACACGATGTTCCGGAATGATTGAACTTTTTACAAACGGTAAAAAAATATCGTAAAACTCGAGATAGAAAAGCTCTCTTGTAGAATCGAAACTCTATTAATTTATTGGTTAAATTGAAATTCGCTGTTTCAACTTTTAATCGTTTCGCGAACGTAGGTACATCGAAATCGCATTTTACATTGGTATTATATTCGCGGTTATAATACTCCTCGATGAATTTATCGAACATTGGCCGGAATTTGTCGCGGCAAGAAATTTTGGGTGAAATCGCGAGTTCTCCTCACGGCACATAAACTCGCCAAGCGAACATGCCGTCGCTGCGGGAAGGGCTCGTAACTTCCGAGCGTATCTTCGCGGTCTTCCGACGCGCGTAAAGTGCGCCACGAATTTTCCGACGGGTTTAGCGACGACGACGACGACGAGGACGCGATCCGAATCCAACGATCTGAGCGAATGGTCACGCTCGAAACACGATCGGGTATCCCCCGTCAAAGGATAACGATGTGTGCGTATGTTATTGATTGGTTATCCGAGCGTAATTAATCGAGCGAAAACAATTTCAACGGAAATTATTGTAATTGCGTTTAATTGGATTTAATTGAACAAAGAATATCCCGCTGGTGTATCGATTCGATAAAGTTACTCGCTAAATTATACCGATGAAATGTTTGTTTCGATTCGTACGAAATTTTCAAGAACCATTTTTGTGTATTACGCCGGCTGACGATTATATCACTTTTTCGACGCGCGACCCGTGAAACGGCCTGGCGCGTGCTTCCGGATGGAGAACGGACACAATGCGAACGTGGGACGCGCTTCGTATCAACCCGTCGCGCTGGCTCTCAGCCAAGAGAATCTCGTCGAATCGGCTCGCGACGTGAATTCGAACGAAAAGGAGCGAGGAATAGACCGAGAGCGAGAGAAAGGACGAGAGAAATATTGAGAACATTCGAAGCGTCGCCGCGAACGTGCACTAGTGTTAGAATTTGCGGATACAAACTTATCTGTATGGGAAGAACTCTATAAAATATCTGATTCGTTATTTCTTTCTGTCCACAATGGTATAGTTTATTTTTTACGACGAAAACACTCTTTTCCGATTGAAAAGAATAGCGTTTTTGCAACAATATGTATAACATGTTTGCAATATATTTATATTTTATATTTTACATTTTTCCGATAGATTCTGATTAGAGTGAAACATGAATTCGGTAATTTTATAAGACTCGAGAAAAATAGCAACGAGAGGAAATGACCAATGGAGGAAGGAGAGTGAAGGATCCTTAAAGATCCGTTTGCGATTTGTTTCGGAACATAAGAGACCGTGTTGACTTACCCGCCGCCGTGGTAACGAGCACCATGTTGTCCGAATGCTTGTTGACCAATCGTCGAATGAGATCGATTTGCTCGAGTGCCAGCTGCACCGAGTCGAGATGCTGGGACGAGCAGGGCACGTACGCCGACCAGAACTGAAAAATGAGCGCAAACAAGCGCGCGTAAGAAAATATTACAACTCCTGTTTACGAAACAAGCAAGCGATATTTCTAAAAAAGCAAAGGGATTCCTAATTTCGCCGGTATACGCACTTTCGACGTGTTTGATATCCTTATGTAAATGCGATATTTGAGGCAGGTCGTTTAGTTGCGAGGTTACGCGCTCGCGAGAGTCGAGCTCAAAGGCAAACGTTTTTACTACGGCTTTCGTTGTAACGAGTAGCCGAGAGCGTGAGATAACGACGCGAAATATATACATATACATAAACTCGAGAAGGCAGTTGTATATTTTCGACAAGACGCCAGCGTCTTCTTACGCGGGAGACGCAAGAACCTCCGTCGTAATTAGTGCCCCGTGTGCGCTTATGCTAATGCGAACTGAAAATTTCGCTCTATCTCTCTTTTCCCTTTTGGGTACCGGTGTGTAACATCCCGCGGTACCTGGTGTGTTCATACGCGTGCGCTACAGTTCTCGCGGAGCTCTGGTCTCGGTCTCGGGACGGTAACGCGGGGGGTGGCCGGAAAAGTTTTATTTAACAGCGCATACGACGGAATTTATGTCCCGGGTGTGATATCGCCGCCAAGGCGTCGTAAATTCTCGTTGAGGGCGAGAAGTTCATATTTTTTTTTCTTCTCTATTTTTCTCCCTCTGTCCGACCCTTTCTCCTCTTTTTTCCTTCTCTCTTTCATTTTTATTGTTATTATTCCACGCAGAGTCGTTTGGCAAACGCACGCAAATTGCACGCTTCCGTGAACGGTAATAGCGAAACGACGACTACCTAACCTCTCCTCTCGTAGAAACGTAATTACTACGCCAGTCCGTATTGCGTTATTTAATTTTGCAATAATTTTCGGAGCTCCTTTTACGACGCTTTTGTTCGTTTCGAGAATACGACGCGATGAGCTCGGCTCATTCACGATTGAATTTACACACCTGCGAGGATACAATGCGATATCGTTTAAAACAATGGCTCGCGTAAAAAATTAGCGCTCGTTGTACATAATTTTTTTAATGCGCGTACGAACAATGTCCGAATGATCTCCGAGTCGTTTCGGTAATCTGTTTGAAATTACGTTTCGAGATTAAATTTTTAGGTTGTCGCAGTAGCGTAAGCCCCACGGCGCGGTTAATCGCGCATGATCAAGTAGCAGCGAGCCGTGTACTTTTAAAAGCTCGGCATCGAAACATCGCGAGAAGGAAAGTGGCCCGCCATGAGAAGTTCAATAACCCTCGGTTAAAGTTTCCCCGCTGTTTATCTTAGCCCCCGTCGAGCGCTATGCAGTCTTTTCTCGGCCGAGCCAGTAGTAGAGGTCGGCTTCTGGCCGGACGTTCATAGAAACTTGTCCGTCCCGACGTCGCTTTTCGACCTCTTTTCATAATACACTTGCATGCGGGAAGAGAAAAGTCGCGCGAGAAGAAAAGCCCGTCCCAAAACGACCACGAATTTCAGGTCAGACGGCTCGGCGAAAATACTTTGACACGCGTGTCGCTTTTGTAACGCGATAACCCGATTTTCATGTTCCTACTAGAGTGGCTCACTATATAAAGGGTGTTTCAAGATGAACGAATTTTCGTGAATGGTAGGGAAATTTAAAATTCCTTGTAAATCTCTTTTTTCCGTTTAATATATTGTATTAGGAAGAAAATTTGTTGAGGTAGCTAAATACTTTATTTTTTTATTTATATCAGTATTTTATATTTAGCTGTTTAAAACCCGAAATCACTTTAGGACGCGTTATACATTGATCATAAAATACCTCCCGCAAAAGTAGGAATTCAGGCCAGTTCGTCAAATTTACATAGTTTCGCGCGAAAGTTATTGACGTCGGGAAACTTTCCTGATGCGGTAAATGAAATCATGCTGCTTAAAATTTCATAACGTAATACGAGATTTTCCTTCCTTTTTACATCACGGCACATCGGTCGCAGAGTCGAAAATTCATCGCGTCAATTTGCTACTTGTCAGTGTCAGTCTGACTAGCGGAGCAGGCTGCGAGGAAAAAGAGCGCCGAAAGAAAGTTGTTTATCGGAATTTCGCGATTGAATTTTCCGAGAAAGAATAAGGATTGACCCTTTGAATAGCAGGACGAGAGACGTCGCGTATATAAAACCCGTGTGTATCCCTTACGCGAAATCCAACGACGCGGGATTGGACGGCGTAAGAGCCTTTCCAGTCGGAATCCACTTTGACGACGTCTCGGCGTCGCGCGTATCTCACCGGAAGTGAAGCATCGAACCGCTTCCGGACGGGAGAGCCGCCGGCTTGAGTAAAAATACTTGTCAAGTGAATCGTATGGATACAGAGGAGAGTGCGCAGGAGGTGGCGCGGTAGAACGAGTCTTGCAAAGTACTCAAGATCATCCTGGAGGGGCCGAAAAACTTTCCTCGCAACGGCTGCGATGAAAGCCTCCTAGATCGACGTCGAGTAGAGACCGCGAGGTCAGAAAACTGCACAGACGCTTCAATCGGGTTCCCGTCGTCTCCCAGGTGTCTCGTAGACAAACCTATCTACTTTTCTCATCTTTTTCGGCTTCGTTACGTCATCCGGAGCCTCGGAGATATTTCCTCTCTAAACGCTCATTCCCCTCGAAAATTGTCTGCGAATGGATTTCCTTTGTTTACAATTTCGAAACATCGAGATTTTCATTAGTTATTCATCAAGGGAGCCGGCGCGTTAGATGAAATTCATATACACGGAAGTATCAACACGAGCATTACCATACGCTAGAAACGAGCACGCAAGAGCCCACTTCACCGTAAATCCTTATTTTAATTAGTCGTCCATACGAGCAAACATCGTGTGATTAAATCTCGAATCTCGCTATATTCCCAGTCCTCGAGTTTCGCGAGTTTCGATAGCGCCTCCGGGATTTGTGTGCGAGTCTTTGACAAAAAAAAAAACTCAAACCTGCCATTAGAACTTTTTCGTGTCTCTATTTGGGAAGGGGAATATAAAATTACTTGGAGCAAACTTTTCACGTGTAACGAGGGTTCTCCTAATCGTAAATTAAGCGAACGTCTCGACCGGTCGTTTCTAAAGTGGCCGAGAGAAAGCTCTCCAAGCCGGACGTCAGTGACCAACTTGATCAATAATTCCGCAGTCTCCTGGACCCTTTTCTTCGACTGTTTGAATTAACCACGACAGTGAAGAATTACAACGCTAGGATGACCATTGCCGGATGCCTTAAACGTCTCGTAAATTTCATTCAATTTCCGCCTTAGTACGAGACACCCAAAAGAGGAAAGACGAAAGAATTTATACTGATTCTCTTAACATACTTCTAAATATTAGATACTTATATTCCGGCTATATTTTCTCTCGTAATATCCGTTGTTACGTATCGCAAGATAACGTAACATAATAGTCGCTAATAACCATGCCAAGGAAGATAAGTAAGGAGGAAAGGGGAAGAAGTATCATCGAAGGGACAACGAATTCTCAACTTTATATCCTCTTCTCCCTCCTCTCCTCGGTTTCCTCTTAAACGCTTCCGTAATAGGGACCACTTTCTTGTTTTAAATTCCAGCCGCTCGCGTGTTGACTTTTCGCCAAGTGCCGCGGGTTCAACGGAACCTTAAATCCAAGTCGTGCTCTCCCCGATCTTTTTCTCTCGCTCTGGCAATACACTATGTAAATTCCGCGGAGATCAATGCTCGGCAAACTTTTGCGGTTTGTATACGACGATGGTGTGGGACTTCTGGCGTCTGGAATCGGCCGACAGTGACGAATCGATCGGCGCTCGTGGGATCCTTCCTCGGCTCCTCCGGGTATTCTCCTGGGGATGATGGTAATTGCGTTCCGTTTGTAATCCCGCCCTACTCGCCGAGCGTCTTCTTCGTGCCGGGGATTGCGCGTCCCCTTTCATCGCCATTATCGGCTTCGTTATCAATACCGTAAATAAAAAATTTTCTCCGCTCACGCGATAGCTCCTTGGAAGCCGGCGCGATTAATTTCTGTCGGGGTGGAAGCGAGATGTGTTCAATTTTTTATCATTTTTATTCTTTTAGCGGAACAGCCGAGGGAGAGTTCCGAGTTCTATGCTATTAATCTCGTAGTTCGTCGAAAAGTTATTAGCATGTAAATGTGAATTATAACTCTACTTTTGTAGCATTTTCGAAAATTTTGGATAGTTCTGATGAAATTTGCAATGGAATTCTGAATCGACATGTAACAGAGTACAGTATCGTATATTCTCTAGAATTGAGTTAGCGAAAATTTATCAGTTCTCAGTGGAAGAAAAATAGTTAAAACAGAACGTCGCTGAAATGTCTGGATGAAATTTGAATTTTTTACCAATTTTTTGTTTTTTGAAAAATAATTTTTATATGTAATTTTATCAATCTTTTTATTGTTAATGCCAAAGCTCTTATCTATATTCAGACTCAACCGAAAGTAATTCCTGGTCTACGGATGGAAAAGAGGCAAAAAAAATCCCGATCAGCGAATGGCGCAAAATGAATACAGCGTAAAGTCCGAAGGTTCGACTAGCTGAGTCAGTCGGTCGATTATATTGTTCGATTTGCCGAAAGCCCGGCTGTTAGCTTCGCAACGGGCCGATAGCTGCGACGGGAAAAGGAAGGAATCGGTACGAAGGGTGGAGGAAAAAAGGTCGACATAAATTTGCCCACGACGACGTTGTTAACGATATCTCATTCGATCTGCCTTGAGAGAGAGAGAGAGAGAGAGAGAGAGAGAGTGCGAGAGAGAGGAAAGAAGAGTACAAGAAAAAATTAAAGTAAAAAGAAATGTATATATATACAAACTATATGTACATAAGAGAGAGTAGAGTGTATATTTCTTACGTAAGCGAACATTTTTCACGCGCGGAAAGATCGGACAGTGACAAATCGAGTCGCCGGGCCGCTGGGAGTGCGAGAGTGCGAGACTTGCTCGCGTATTAACCTTCGGGATGAGTCTTTCTCCGATTATCATTCGCCTGCTCACTCTATCTCTCTTTCCCTCGTTTCGTGTGAGGAACCATCGCTTACCGAGTCTCTTGTTTTACGAGAAATCGAGTCTAGCCATGTCGCGCAAGACGCACACTGGCTTTATCGCTCCTGAGCGTTGTTCCGAGCGTAATCGCGTCTAGACGAGCCCCTAATAGACGACTATATCGACGTCGAATTGCGCTCCTGCTAACGAGCTGCACCGACGAATCCCCACTCGCTTCGACTCCGATCTACTTAGAAATTGGAACGTCGCTGAAATTTTCATTTTCCCATTCGCATCCACTTTAGTCTTCGATAAGTAGGTTTCGTCAAGGAGGTATTCTCATTCGATGAGTCGAGAAATCGAATTTTTTTTTAACGAAAAATAATTTCAATTCATTGAACGGAATTCATTTAGAATTTATCGATTGATTTAGGAATTAATTCAGCTTATTTATGATTCGATAATCCAATGAATAAATACCCTTTTTAGTGAAAATTCTTGTAAAGTTTGTTCATATGTTAAAAGAAAACTTTGAAAAATTCTAGAAACGAGAATATTACCTCGAAAGAATCAAATTTCCAAACGCCCAATTTCCGTCATTTACCAAACGCGAGAGAGGCACTCAGTGAATTCTCGCGCGATCAAAATTTTGCGTGCATATAGCCAACTCGTTAGTTTTCACGTTAACGCGAGTGCTGGAGTCGAAACGGTCATTCCGTCGACGACGGAGTTTCCAGACAGTGTTTCTAATCCGAGCTCGGCGTGGAACATTTGCCGCTCGCATAATTCACGAGGCCGAGTTGTAGCTAGAGCGTGCGGATGTTAGGAACTCATGGGAAACCTTTTCTCTCTCTTCCTCTCACTCGCTCTCTTATATACGTCCGCGCGTAACGAGACGTACGCGAGAGGCGTACACCTCGAACGTAAACGAATGTCGTTGGCGAGAGAGCTCGGCCAAGGAAAAACACCGCGGTAAATTCATTCTCCGGACGCATAGAGCGCGGTAATTCAAACGGAATGAAAGAATTACGTTCTCGAGATTAAAAAAGCCTCGTAACGGCCGCGAGAAAACTCGTATTCGACTTTGAATTATGCATTTTCTGTACAGGGGGCGTGGGGTTGCGTGAACTTCATAAACTCTCCTCGTATAAATATAAACAAACATCTATTCGTAACATATTTTCATCTTTTATCTATTTAACGCGTTGGGAATTGTTGACATTCTCATTTCATCGCAAGAAATGACTATAAGTAAGTATGTAACTGTAAAAATTCTACTTCCATTAAATATTACAGTATTCGTTACTTCGCTGGTACATCCCATCCCGTCAGCTGTTTTCCGGAGTGGCGCGTAAAATTTAAGCTCGTTCGCTCGTTCGGAGGTATCGGTCGTTGGGCAGAAGTATCAAATAAATCATGTAGCCACGGACGTTAATCTCAATAATGGACTTTCCGTCGCCAAATTCGTAGAGCAGTAACTTCGGGATAGCTCGTGATTTTAGTCGGATTAAATCGCGTTCGCGCGATCGCGTACGACGTTCGCCATAGACCTTCCGGCGACGTGCACCCAAATAAGGATTAATTAAGCCGTAAGGTGTGGATGAGGGAGCGAGGGGGGATTAAGACCATCGCGGGTCGTTAAATTCGATCTATACGCGAGTTCAGTCTCGTAAAATGGTGGCGCGTTTCGCGCGCCTCGAAATTCCCATTCGATCGAGCTCGCGTCGTGAGCTTTTAGTCGACTTGCGGCTAAAGAAATCAAGCGGGAGTGGAACCGCATTTCCACTCAAAGGTGAATCGACGTGAAAAGTTTTTCCACGGCGATTTCCGTTTTTTAACGATTCTTTCGCTACACGCGAAAGTACTTTTCTTGGGCCATCGTGAGCGGTGAGTTACCGAGCTCGAGCGTATCGCGCTTAACCTTCGAGAACTTTTACTCTTTCCATGACGCGTTTGTGGTCCATCGATCTTCTATTGAAAACGAATCGATGCGCGTTGGCATTTCCGCAAAATAATATCACGTATCGACATTCAATCGACTGATAATTTGATTATTCTCTAAATGTCTTATTTATTTTTTACAGTAAATCCTATATTTTGTTGCGAAGATTGAAGTGAGATCGAGCGATCGAGTGGAAAGGTTTCGATGTGGATTCGAGCCAGAGAAGTCTTCGCTAATGTGAGTTTGATTCATTCGTATATATAGTACTTGCGGGTAATAAGGCCTAGAAGCCAGAAATAGTATTAAAAATAATATTTAGCATACGAAAACATCAGTATACGTTCTACGACCATAAATAAATATGTTTGTGTTTCAGGAGCAGTCAGGCTGCGTTCTGTGCTTCACAATGTGTATCAGTGTGTTCACGACAACTCGTGCGATCAAAATTATAACCTCACGCAATAGTAAAATGCAAATAACTTTAATAATTTTTACTAATAATTAAATATATTTGGATATTATTTATCTTCGATTCTTTCTCTTCACGCTAGTCATGTTTTCTTTGCATTTAATTCACATCATATATTATTTATAAGTCGAAAAGAAATAATTGTCTCTGCGGGTAATAAAGCCTGTCGAAACTTACTATAGGCTTTATTATACGTTATGTAAAAATAAAAGAAAATGAAAACAAAAAAAAATTAAAACTAGGGATAAATGCAACATGGTGCAGAGAAGATGTGAGATCGACAACATGAGGTTATGTGTAAAATGTGGCAAATGGCATCATGCAGAATGTGTTAGGTTGTCAATAGACGATTCAAGTGCATTTGAATTCCCAGATGGGCGTTAAACATGTTATATAATCTTAATAAATAATTCTTATTTGTTTTTCAATTCAAATTTTCAATAATTTTTGTGTTTATATGAGATTTTAGCTATAGGCCTTATTACCCAACCATAGTATAATAAGGCCTATGAGTAGTGTTTTATAAAATGATTTATTTATAGGTTTATATGAATAATATTAAAAAATAGACGTTCTCAACTCATTCTAAGATAACTATACAAACAATTTATATTGATAAATAGTAAATATTTATCTTATTTTTCTTTTAATCTTAAAATCCGCTTAGCTAGGCCTTATTACCCGCAGGTACTATAATTCATAAACTGATTTATAGCATTAAAAGTCTACGAAATCTTCAGTCACGATACTTCGTGAAATCGAAATTCGATACATTCGCAATTTGCGAAATCGATACGTTCAATTATCGAGCGATCACGTAGAATTTCCTCGAATGAACAATACCCCAGACGACAAGTACGGATCCCATTATTTGCGAGAGGCTATTTTTAATCATCCGCGAGAACGACGAAACGAACCAGACTCTCTCATTTGGAGCGTGAAAACGTTTAGCCGTAATTTGAAATTGGCGCGTCTCTCTTTCTATTCATCTCGAGAAGTCCGCAGGACGGTTACACACGATTCGGCCGTTTACGCCGTTTAATTTTGCAGCTCGTCGTGACGTTAATGCTCTGGACGGTATTTTACATGAACGGGAACAAAATCGCGTGCAAAACTCGGTTAATTAGCGCTCGGTATTCAACCCCTATAACCACCACCGGCATCCACTTTTCGAGGGAAAGTGGTGTAGGTAGGGTGAGGCCGAGTCCGAGGAGTCAACTTTCCGAAACTAATTCGGGATCCGTGAGCGTGTCCCCGCTCGTACAAATCGTACTCTACGTGCCATTGTCTCTATCTCTCGCGTCGCGAAGGTGCTTACGGTCTCGATGAAAATTAGCCGGTAAAACGCGAGCGACGAGAGGCACGAGAGGCAAACGTCAAGCGGATACTTGCGCGCTCATCCAATTGAGAGAATCCCTCGGAAAATTAACAACCGTTTGCGCTTGGAGAAATTTCAAGTACGATTTACTATTTTTTCGGTTAAAACGGGATCTAACTATGAAAAACTAAATGGCAGAGTTTCATGTATTCGGAAAATAATGGTAATAGTCAAGGATACAACTGTTTTTTATTTCGGAATTTATTTTGGATTTATATTACCTACCAACAAAACCAGTCAATGTGACTTTATGTTATTCGCTAATCGATGTAAAATCGAATTAGCAAATGTTTTATGATGTAGATACGTAAAAAATAGTTGAAAATGTAATTCTGAACGATTTTCGCTCCGATATATAAATTTTTTATAAAACGTACTAAATACATATTACCACCGACAACCAGAATTCCTCTTTTTCCAATCGCAAATTCGGCGCTATTAGATTTCCATATTTAAGTAATCGACGATATGAGTCCGGCACGGGAACGTACTATTTATATATTCTCTCTCTTTTTTTTCGGGAGAGGGAAAAAAATTCATATTTCACGTTCGGCATAGCGGAACGGGCATCGATATGGAAATTCCTATCGGGAACGTGATTTCCGCGCGCGCGCGCGTCACCGGATGTTGTAAAATTCCTAGCCGGGTATGCTCGTGACTGAACGATCATCGGTGTACTTGAAATAATGAGAATTCGCGATCGTTCTCGCGATGACTCCGACTCGTCGTTTCTATAAATCTGTCGAGTTAATAGCGTCGTTGCCGCGAAATGTCTGCGAGAATAAAAACAGGCGATTTTCCGAGAATAGCGGAAAGCACGGGTCAACTGGGTGTTCGAGAAGTAACCTGTTCGCTAATTGAGAAGAATTGTCGGTAATGAATTCGAGTCGCGAGTAATTGGTAATTGGAACCGATCGATCTCGACTAGCGCTCTGTTTTTCTCCCGCCAGGGATTGATGTCTGCCAATTGTCGCATTAAGAGGGCTGTCCTTCTTTATATAAGTCACGTAGAATAATCCATTTGCGTGCGTTGGCAATTTTCGTGTATTCGAACGAAACGAGCGAGAGAGATAGCCGGCCGTTAGCGAAAGTAAAAAGCCCGAGGCGAGTCGCTTGGTATAAACGAGTTACGATCGCGTTGCCGGCGAGAACACGAAGCCATTCGACGTTAGCTCATACAGCTCCTACGACGAGCGTCGTATTTTCTTTAATTACAGAAATGACGCTACCCCTTGTGCGTTATACGGCTAGCAGAAAACGTGTTTTACGTTCAGACACGGACAAAGTAATCGCGTTCAAAAAGTAAAGCGTCTCGGTGCTTTTTTTCTTCTTCGCGCTTCCATGTACGTATAGCTTAGATAGAAAGTTGTACGAAAACGATCGGTAACTCACCTGCGCGGCTACCATGCCCTCCTTTAATCTCCTGAGATCTGTGTGACTCCAAGCGCTCCGCGACCAGGGATGCGAGTCCCTTAGATCATCAAACCTGAACTCCCTCAGCTGATTCTTCAGGAACTTTCGGATGTTCCAAGGTAGATCGTTGTGCCTGCAAAAAAATTAAATTTTCTAACTCACATGATAAGCTTTGTTTATTTTTTTTTATCAAAAATATTTCGTACAGATAAGAAAACTTAGGGTAATTAATTCCGAGTATGAATTTTGGTATACAGCAAGTGGGCGGTTTGTTTGAAGGGTTAATATTAATTCAACTGGCTCGATCGGTGAATGCGAATTTCTGTTAGTTCACGTTTCGTATAATCCGTGATCGCAATTGCAATACCAAGTAACGAGTAAAGTATTTAAATATTTTCGTATTTACGTCCGTGTTAATCGAATTATCGCCCGTGGTCCGGCTTGATATACTTTCGGCGTTTTGTATGCAAGTAGCTCGCTCTCTATTTTTCTTTCCAGTAGCCTGGCCAGCTTTACATATACGTAGAATCCCGTCGGAACTTCCGTCCTCGGTGGAATTTCACGGTTTGGTAGAGAGTAAGGGGGCAAGAGAGAGGGTAAGAGAAGGATGGTTTGGTCCGACAACAAGCGGAGGAATCGCGGAATGATTCGGAATCCAGGAGGCCGGGAGCAAGAACTCGAATGGGTAGATGAAGCACAGTGGGAAGTCGACTGGCGAACAAAGTTTGCCCCTTACGATAGCATTAGTACGCGTCTAACTTGCTCGCGTTCTCGAATATACGAGAGAAACTTGAGCCTCTCTCTCCCCCTCTCTCCCTCATTCTCCTGTGATGTGTGAGCGTGCGTTTCCCTCAGCCGCGTCGTGTTACGTGGTTTTGAACGGGTCGCTCTTTGACGCGATGTTACGAAACGTATACCGTGGAATGCACTCGCATCCGCTCGATTCTCACGTCGCGACGGATCATCCGTTTCTCGGAAATTCCGACTCGTCGTGTAACTCGAGAGGCCCAAATTCCAATTGACTTTTTATTTCTCTTTTTTCGATCCCGATACGTCATTTGCAAGTATCTGTGCATAGCTCGTTACCGAACTAGAGTAATTGTCCGAACGTGTAAGGGAATATTTCAATACAGGTGGAATTACATTCGTTATTGCGATTTTGGGTTCATCGTTCGTTCGTTCTGGGTATATTTGCTTTTAACTGTTAGGTTGTTCCAGATGGAATTCGAATTGTTATTTGTAAGTATAATAGAATTCGGATATAACAGTTGTTCAAATATTTAAAGAAATTCTTACGTTATACTTTATTGCACACTGAGAAAGAATTTTTTCGTACCAACTCAATATATCTCATCGGAAGAAATATATTGAAATATAGAAATAAATAGTGTAGTCGACTGAAAAGAACAATTTCCTTTTGAATAACCACTTTGGTTTAATTGTAAATACAATATAGTTGATTCTATTATAGTATCGTTTCTCGGTGCACAAATGAAAATTCGAAATAGGTATTTCCCCACTCAATGAAGTATGTTCAAGGGGTTTCTATTTTCTTACTTAATGGTTTCCGGGTCAAGGGGCATGTTTTAGGCGAATACTTAAACGTGAAGTACGAGCGAAGCTCGGGAATTCTTCTGAATGGGCCATTTCGGGTATCGCACGCGCCGAGGAATTTCCCTCATTTTAGAACCTTTCAGAGGCGCGAGTTCCCGACAGACGTTAACCTGAAAACACGGAAAAACTGAAGTGCGTTTGCGCGGTATCGAATTGCCGTTGGAAAAACTGTCGCTTACAGTTGAGGAGACGCGTTACGAAGCACGTACGGTCTAGGTACTCTGGCTGAAACTTCAGTTCCAACTTTACAGAGCGGTAGCGCCACGCAGTAGTATAGCCATGCTCTAACTCGTCAACTTTATTTTTCTCTCCCTACCTATCGTGTTAGCTGTTTCATTTACTTAATAAACAACATAAGCAATTTTACGTGTTTCGCGACGTTCTGGTATAAATCCGTCGCTCCGAGTGAATGCAATCTATTCTACGGCAAATATGAATTGGTCGGTTTAATTGAATTATTTTTTTTTCGATTTTTCTTGAATTCAACGATATACAGGAGTGAGTAATTTCATCCAATTTGTTAGTCTAGTATTTTTTCAGATAAAATAGACGAATTATCATCTCTTTTATAATTCGAATGGTAGAATTTGTGAATAATTTACAGCTCTACACATTTATCATGCTCTGTAGTATTGCATATTCTAAATCTCAGTGAAGGAAAAGAACGACTTTGTTAAAGACCACTTGCATGATAATTACAAGCAGGATTTGCGAAATTCGGGGAGTAACAACGGCGGTGTTTGCCATTAAAACGTCTGTTACCGAGATTGCGCGGTAATCCTCTTTGTAAAATTACTTAACGTAATGAGCCCGGCTCTCGTTCCTCCGACTCTCGTAGTTCGACTTTCCATTTGTAATTAACCAATGGCGTTTACCGCGGTCTCGTCCTGGCCACGATATATCGCTAAACTTTGACAAACAACTCACTCGGGTGATTACTCTTAATTACCAATGGTTGGTTTTCTCGTTTGGCTTTTCAATTTTCGTTTATGCCGACCGTCCATTATAATTCACTGGGAAAAAACCAATTAGAGGAAAATTTTAATCGATAAACGACGCGTGTACGCGTCCCGATGATATCAACGGTGAGGTTAATTTGAATAAAGTTTATATTCGCATTAGGAGATGAAAATTGGACACGCGCGGGGATCGAAAGTTTTCGCGGTGTAACGCAAAAGATGGATAAAAGGGTCGTGGTCGTTACATCGCCGTGCCATGCTCAAGTGCAACTTCGCGTCTCTCCCTGAATGCGCGAAGCGTGGGTCGATGCGCACCCGGATTTAAACTTCCGACCGGAATTAGGTAACCAAAACGGGAGCCTAGCCTCTCGCGAATCTCTCTCTCTCTCTCTCTCTCCCTCCCTCTCTTTCTCTCTGTCCCCTCCCCCTTCCCCTCCTCTTTTGCATTGTCATCGGGACCTTATCGGGGCAGCTCGACTGTTTCGCAAACATCGTCGCGACCATGCCAACCAGACCGCGTGTTTGCTCGCTTTCGTTCTTTTGTTACTCTCCACTCGCCCCAACCCCGTTCCTCTATTCTACTTTTTTTCTCCCTTGCTGATACGTAAACGGGCGCAATACACGAGCTCTCTCCAGCTCGAATCGTATCTGCCAGTTGGAGAAATAAAAGAGACTTCCTCATTTTTCCTTTTTCATTTCGCTCGTTTTAACCGGACAACCTAAGCAGTCACGTATTATTGCGCTTATCGGTACTGGATGAAAAAAAATTTCTGAAAATTCTTCTTATCGGGACTCAGCGAAAATGTAAGGAATTCCCGTTATTTGGGAAATTCAATTTATCCATCCGACGTGCAGGTCTAATTGAAATTCGAGTTCACGGCGGTGCCTTATCGGCGTCATCGCGAAGGGCGCGACTTCTTCCCGAAACCCTCGAGACCTTTTAATCGCCAATCGGTTACGAGACCCTCGCGAAAGTGGCAATAACGAGACCACGCTGGCGGATCGTTATCAACCGTCGCTGTGCGTTTCCTGTTTACCGCAAACGTTCTCGGGACGAAAAGGAAAAGATAGAAACGAAACGATATATTTTTCTTTCTCCTCGTCCGGGAGCGTTCCACTCGCGAGGGCAAGAAACTTATTTCCAGGCGCCGTTTGCCCGCATATTTATCACCGCTTGGTCCAAAATTCACAATATTTATGACCACGAGAAAAATTGTTCGCCTCTTTTTTTCGTAGGCTAGCAACACCGGAAGTTATTCACCGTAGCGCTCGCTGCCCTGCTATTTCTTCTCATTATCGTTCGATTAGCGTCAAATCTCGACTGTATTATAGAAAATATACCTACCTAATTCGGTTACGAGTTGCAAACAATAATGGCCACTCAAAACTTATACACGAACTTATCAGAAATATTTCAGATTTCTGATAAATGAAACACTATATTTCAAATAAGAAATAGCTGTCTAGATTTCGAAGATTATTCACGATCGAGAGACGAAAGCCTAAAAAAGAGAATGAACTCGACGGGAACGAAGAGATGTCGACGACAGGAGCTCCTATAGCGAGTAAGGCAGCGTTGTCGAGAGGCGGATCGCGAGAGGGTAAAAATGCGTGGGGGTGAGACGGGGGGTGAGTATCGGTGATGCGCAGAGGTTGGAGGATGAACGAGGTGGGACAAAGGGCGAGTCGGATCCCTTTTGTCCGATCGGTTCGCGCACCGGCCGATGAAAACCCTTTTGTCCTGGAGGGATCGGGTGAAAAGTGGGCGTGAGCCGAGCAGGTCGACGAGAGGGCCGATGCCCGACAGCCGATATATCACCGGGGAATCAGCCAATTTGGATGTATCGTGTTCTCGCGACGTATGTTGGTGCTGGAGGGACAGCGAAACACCGAGCCAGTACACCGTGAAACGAGCAAATTGGAACGTCATTTTCAAACCGTTCTCGATCGGACTCTTGCGTATAATTTTCTTCGCAGAGGAAATTCGAT
>NCVS01000929.1:207179-258310 GCA_003055095.1 Goniozus legneri
GGTACGATATCGAACCTCGATTTCGCCCGCTCACTCGACTCCTCGCGAGCACTTGGAAACAGGGCCAACGAAATTACCGAGAAAGTATAGACGAGAACTTTTCCTTTCTCTTTTTTTTTATTATAGTAAGTGGAATTCGAGTGCCAAGATGCTCCGAGAAGTTGAAGTTTTTTAAAAGGAGAGGGAGAACGGAAAAAGAGAAAGAGAGGAAGAGAAGGAGAAAGGGAAGGAGAGAGAGTGAAGAGAGTACAGTTAATTGACGAAGCGCGATAAGATGGTTGAAACCCGAGTTTCGTTCGGCATCCCTCGGTATGCATACGAATGGACGCGTACTATTCACTCTCGCGAAGATCGCACGTCCACCTTTCGATGCAAATACGACTTCCGTGCTGTTCGAGCCCTTCCTCATCGAGCGTATTATCTTCACGACGGCTCCTCGAGTCGCTCTTGCGACGACGATGATTTAACCGCTCGTACGCGGTCGGTCATTAAAAATAATTTACGGAACGATCGCGTCCGGGACAACCCTCGTTGGCTTGCAAATGCGACTTTGATATGTTCGCGTGAGTTCTAATAGCCCTTAAATTCGAACAATAAAAAATAAGAATATTGATTTATAGACTTTTGTTATATCGACGAGCGTAAAAATCTATGTGCGCGTTTGTACAGAGAGGGGGTGTATGTAAATTAGAATATTACCAAAATCGTTTCTGGACGTTGATTTACAACGGCGGATAAGACGGCCATTAAAAATAATTTACGAATGGGTGGTTGACTTTTATACGGTTGCGAACGCGCCTTCAATTTGCCCGAGCTAACGAAATTGCCGCTCGTCGGCTGTTTCCTCTCTCTCTCTCTCTCTCTCTCTCTCTCTCTTTCGCGGGCGTATGCGCTCGCGTTATCGAGCAGAGTACACGACGCGTGCACTCGGCCACCGCGAAACGTGATTTACCGCGTTAAAACTGCCGCGATCGTAAATCACGCGGACGCGCCGTGCCTCCCTCGCCCTTCCCTCCCTCCTAATTTTCGCGAATTTTTACTTGATTATCGGACGCGTTACAAATCATATTCTTCCCGTAGTTGGGCGAGCGCACGTGGCTCTGCGAAACTCGCGAAATTCCGCAGCTACGGGGTTTTAAATCAATCTCGCGGAGGATTTAAAGCTCGTCGGCAGAAAAAACTGCGATTCCATGATATCGCGATTTAAACCGCGAGCGGCTTTGCCGGACTCGGACTCGAGCGCGTTTTAATCCGCGATATAACTCGGCGACGTTATTAACCGTTTTGCCAGGGCCGAGGCTCGTAAAATTTCGGACCTCTCAGTCCGAAACTTCGTTAGCGCCGCTTTAAAGTTACATCGTGGAACGGCGAGAAAGAGACGGAGTCGCGCAACGCGTCGGTAATTTATTCCGCTCGTCATAGCAAAGCCGCCTACGACCCTACGAAAATATTCAATTCCCGATTATGCCAACGGCCAACCGTCCCCCCGGAAAATTACAAAGTTCTCTCTCGGTGCTGCTCGACGAAGCCTCCTACATCCACCCCCCGTCCCCTCGCCTCTCTTACTCTCGTTTGCATAATCAAGTTAAAAAAACAAAACAACGAGGGAAAAAAGATGCTTTTAATCGCCGCATTACCGTCGTAAAATATTTAACGTCGACATCTCCAACGCGATGAAGGAAAACTTTAATATTCAATACGCCGAAAAGGAACAACTTTTCAAATGCGACGTGGTTCGTAGAGTTTACTTCTATGGTATTAGTATAGATGCGTAAGTTGTCGCGTAATTATTGTACGGCCGTGCAATTTTAGATTGTTTGCCAAATTTTAGCTCAAAGAGCGTTCTACCGTTTTGAAATTCATTATATCGTTTACGAGTTATGAGTTGTCTTTCGGAATCGTAAACGTGGGCGTGATTCGCTATAATATGAGTATCAAATTCATTTATGTTTAATTATTAATTATGACTTGTTTGTTGTTGTATGATTCGAAAATTTATCGAATTTGGGGAAATCATGCTTATACTTGGTTTCGAAACATCTAAATACTTCGAAAGCCATTCGTCGTATGGAAAAACCGAAGAAACTGCTTTTTAGGAATTTTTGGAGTTATCTGTTGTTCGAATCACTAGACCTCCTTGGAACACCCTGTAAACATATTTCCGTGTCGGAATTCGGCGCGCGTCGTTCGCAGGATACGATTCCGCGAAACGAGGGTCGACGTATACACCCGAAGCTCACGGTTAATCGAGTTACGCGCGGCCTCGACTCTCACGGGGTCGGCCAAAATTAACCCCTCACCCTCGTCTCTCCTCTTCGCGAAGGACTTTGCTCGCAAATTGCACGGTTAATCCGACTGCCGGTTAACGCTCACGCGCCGGTTGGGATTAGCGTTCGCGACGCGTTATGGGCCGAGTTTGCGAGCCCTTCGAGTCCTACAGGCTCCTCGAATTGTAATGCGATATTATATCTAGCAACAACGTCTTCATTGAAATATCACAGTTAATCAGAGGAGTTCACGATCGGGTCAAGTTCGAGCTACCTTTGTTGCAAGTACGAAAAGGTTAACCCATATTCGGTCGATTCCGATTGAACCTGCTATCTATACCTCGAAATATTCGATTGAATTTTTATTTTTAAACAAAATTGCAGTTTTGCTTTTTATAGCTCGTTGAAATAACAAACGTTAGCAACGGGAGGAGTTATACGCGATGTGTTCAACTTGTTAGCTATCATGAAGCATCTTGTTCGGAACGAAAATGCAATATTTAGCGACAGTGTATTACGAGGGAAGTATTTTTAGCAGCCACTTGAATTTCAATTTCTCCCTCTGTATTCTAGAGGAGGCATTTCGAGACTTCAATTGCCATCAAAGAGCTCTCAAGGTCACACTCTCTCTCGCCGAGCTATTTTTCCCAGTAGCGTAGAATTCGACGCGGTCGTTGGACACAGACGGTTCCCTTTGCTCCTTGAGCGTTGTGTGTTGCACTCCTTGGCACGAGATCGCCGGGCGTATTTAACCGGGGGGCAATCCTCGCTCGAGTGCCCTGGCAAGGAGGTCGGCTCTTATATTCCCGTTACTTGTTCGAGTATTCGCCATACACAACGGCTGCGGTAGTAGGGGGAGCGCGTTAATTAGTATAATTAGTTCGGGGTATCCTCGAGCGTTTTGCCACTCGCCGCTCTCGAAAATATCATTTGGACCCCTCGTAGTCGATCTCGCTCTCTCTTCCTCTCGTTTTCGAGAAAGAGAGAGAGAGAGAGAGCTCCTCTTCCGGTTCGTTCATCTCTCATCCCATCGCCTTTTACCCAGAGCGATGAAACTCTTGGCGATTATTGCGATCCTCTAGCGCTGTTTGTCCTCCCCGTACCCATTTGGGGAAATTTAATTAACCGGGGTCGAACTCGAAGCGCGACAGTTCATGAATAAAACGCGATCAGCCCCCGAGCTAAATTCTCATATTCTTATCCCATTGGGTTATGATATCTGTACGTATCGTTCGCTGGTTCTTCCGCGAACCGGTACAATGGCTTAGGGGCTCTCCCGGTCGTTGCTCCATCCACCGCCGTGTGGAAACTTGGATCGTTATCCCTCGAGTTTTTCTTACCCCGTCTCGCGTTGCGAATTCCGCCGGAGCGTTAACGAACGTCTGTGTTCGGCTTTACAAATGACGCTGCGACAATTGGTCGCGTAACTTGAATTGATATTGGAATGGAGTCGGGAACCAATATTAAAAAAAAATGATCGAAACTTCAATACGGTAATTGCGAATCATCGAAGTTGGTTCCCCAATTTTTTGAATTCTAGATTTTTTAAGCCAATCCGAATTATTTCACGCCGTTCAGAATTTGTATTAAAAATTCAAGACTTCGATAATTATTTTCGAGCAATATGGTAGTTAAATGAAATCAAAAATTAAAGAGGACAGTTTTCGACAACTCATTCGTATTGAATTTCATACAAATTTTTCGACTGCATATTACACTCTCCCAAAAATAATTGATTTTGTCGCTGTTTTGATTAACGAGTTCTTAACTGGAGAGGATATCCGTCTGTTTCAAAATACCGCTCAATTGTTCGGTAATTATTGTTACCGAATGGTATACTGCAAATTTCCAACAACAAACGATGTGGCAAAAACGATATCACAAGTAGGACGAAATTCGTTTCGAGTACTGCCAGTAATATGAGACACGTGCGTAAAATAAATATACGTGTAATTCGTTCGCAATATCAATTAGCGATTTCGTTTTAACGTATTATAATGTGTAGCTCGCAATCGAAATCACAGTGGAATAAGTTGTACACACTCGATCCCGGTTCGTATATAAAACTCGAACAATGTGTATTCGTAGGTTTTCTATAGCGCGAGTCGCGCGCACCCGATCGGGACCGGTAATTACTATACTTTTCGAGATAATTAATGACCATTGCTGTACCATTGCATACATCGGGTGTAGTATATCAAAAAGCGAATTGTACGAGTTTTCGATATGGGACAGAATTACTCATTATCGATTCGCTGTGTATAGGTACACGTGTACCTATACTCTCGCGATGGATTTTCTAAATAGATGAACATTTTAATTCTGCGAAATAAACGAGAATATCGGCTTGGCCCTGGGTTACATATTCACGAGCCGGACCGCGCAAATTTGCGATATCTCGTTATGATTTTCCGATACGACCTGACGTCTGTCATCAGTGTGTAGATATTACGACGTTTTAAATAACCCAGATATATTTTAAAAATCCAATTGGTATAGTATTGAGTATTCATACGTCCATTTGGTTATCTCCTCTCTTCGTTTAAAATTATACACGTAGCCGAAACACGCGTTCCTGAATTTCCCTCAATCTCGAGAAGACGTATCGAGCTCCCGGAGTTGCGTGTCTCTCTTCCTCGGAAAATTGACGTTTCTCTTCAATAATACGATTCGCTGACGGTACGTGGCTGCGATCGATGAGCGAGAACCGAAATAAAAATTTCAACCTTGAGGTAGGGTATACGCGAAGTTTAACAACGTTCCCGATTCAACCAAGTGAATCGTTCTCTCTCTCTCTCTCTCTCTCTCTCTCTCCCACTCTCGCTCTGTTTGGTCGTTAAAGAGTCACCGTGAGCCAGCGGAGCGAGTATCGCTTTGAGGATGTTCGCGTAAGAAGAAAAAGAAAGGCGGAGAACGAGATAGGGAGTTGGATCGAAAGCTCGAAACGACTTTTCCATGTCGCTATAGCGAGACCCGGTCTCCGAAGAAACAATTCAGACAGAGCGCTAACGTTCGCTTCCTAACCGGAATCGACGAGTTTCCCCACCAGCTCGCGAATTCCATTCGATCGACTTCCTCCTCGTCTTTTTTTCCTCTCTCTATTCGCGAAGTCAAATAGACCACTCTCCCTCTATTCTAGTCGTGGCCCTTCACCGCGCGTCCGCACCCTCTCCGCACATTCGAAACTATCCGCGAGAGACCGTTCCTGGATTTCCGGGACGCCCTAACGCGTCACGGAAGTCGCTCCGTTGGATCGGAAAGTCATGAAATTCGTTCTCCGACGCGCGCACTCGCGAAAACTTTCTCCATTGGGGGTTTCTCGTCGCGATAATGTTCGATCGGTCCTACCTAGTATACGCTATATGTACCTAAACCGTAACTCGTGTACGTACATGAAAAAATTGTTATCGGGCGATACGAAACTACCTATTTACACGGAGAAATGGCCCGAGAGGGTAAATCGTGGCTAGATTTTTGTTTGCTTGGTTTTGGAGTGAAGGGAGAGAGAGAGAGAGAGAGAGAGAGAGAACAGAGAAAAAAAAGTTGGAAAAATGGTCGAAAGTTGATTTTCGAATATTCCCCGATATTCGGCACTCGTATCGGGCTCATATAAAAAGTAACGCAGTTTGCCGTATGTGTACAAACGAATCCGCGTATCAAAGATCGTTGCCCGTCCGTACTCTCTAGCCTCGATAACCATTCGGGTAGGAGCTCTATTGCGGCAGTTCCAATTTTTACAGCGATCGGCCTGCTTCCGGAATACATTTACAGCTATATCCTGACGCGGAGTGGGCCAAGTGGGGCTAGCGCAGATGGCAGAGATTTTCATATCCCCATTTAGCTTTGCTCTCTCTCTCTCTCTCTAGCGTCGCGCGATTTTTATTGTGATTGTATAACAAGTCGAAGTCTGGCGGTGCATCGAAATAGCACAGCGGCTGCGAAGCGTCTGCATGGCTAGCGTATATATTCGTATGTATGTATAAACGAACGATCGAATTCTCGCCTCGTTCGCGGAATTTTCCGTTCCGCGTGCGTGCGACCGATGCTCGCCGAGACTCGCTCACCCTCTCGTTATTTTCAAGCGGAATATTATTCTAGCGTTATTCAATAGAAATCGGAGGCGAATTCGCAATGCCGTTAGCTAGTTTTTGCTATCGGATGCGTATCGCATCGTACTCTATTCATCTCTTGCATCGAGCGTCAGGCGAAAAAAAAAGATATCGATGTGGAAAAATAACGATTTCGTTTGGTTTACATTAGTTTTCGTAGCGCACAACGGCCGCCCGGCGATTTTTGCCCTTATACATTCGAATGTACGCTCGTCCGACGCTGTTCAATTTTATTAATTTCTTTTTCTGTGTTTTTACTCGTGAGCTCAATTTTGGGTTCAGGATAAACTATGTCGGTTCTCCGTACTGATACACAAAACCGGGATATCGTATAAAAGGAATAATTGGCGAAGTATGAATTATTCATTGTTTGCGTATGCAAACTAATTTTCGCAGAAAAAGCTGATAAATTCAAGCTCAAAGGATTGGAATGGAATATTTCGCGAAAATTACCCGTCTTCGGCTCGAATTTTTTCGTTCTTTCGCTTCTTTTTCGGAATATCGCAAACAATATCGGAGCAATTTTCGCTCATTATCGATTGACGAACTCCGCGGTCACCGACAATCGACTAAATCACAGGGATGTGCTAGCTTGGTTCCAAGCTTTACGATACCCGCGGTCGCCTTTATTGGAAGCTCCTTTACCGGAGATCCCTTTCACGAAACGAGCCGAAGCCGCGTGCGAGCACAGGCCACGACGAAAGACCTGCAATTTGCAACAACAAAGAGACCCGTCTATCTTTTTTTTTTATATTGGACAACCTTTGCAATGACGCGTGGTATAGACGCATCGTGTGCACTCTGAAAAAGAATCGACCGAATATTTTCATTCGATTCGAACAATAGTTTATTCAATTTAAAATATTTAGTCGATTCGAAAGAATTAATTTCTCGGTTCAACTCCTGGAGGAGATTCGAGTTCTCGCGTCCTTTGATAGAAAAAGCGATACGTCGCGGTTGCTCCGAAAGAAACGAAATTCCTATTCGACGCTGTAACGCGAGAAACCCGCAAGGTCAACGGTCGCGGACCTGGAAGCAAATTTTCCTTTTCTCTCGCGCAACCTCCCGGGAATTGCGTTTCTTCCTCTCTCTGTCGCATCGGCTTTCCATGCTTCGTAATACTTTCCACGTTCTTCTATTCCTTTATATCCACCGCCTCGTTACTCGGTTCTCAACTTTGAGAAATCGAGTGAGCGCTAATTCACACGCATTTCCTCGCATTCGAGTCGAAAAAATTTCCTCCCCTAACAACTTTCTTTTTTGAATATTTGCCGTAAAGAGGGAAATTTTTACGCGGGCAAAGACGCAACACGCATTGAGGGTACGAGAGATTAACTCGCTAACGCGATTCCTCGGCTTTTGAAGGGAAGAATTAGAAGTCGACCGGCGGCCAGTGCGCGCGTGTCCTTTGAAGCTTAATTCACGATGTAATTAGCGCGAGTGAAGCTGTGCGCATCGTTACGACGACATTGTTCTCCGTGACGATAAATTCCCGTCGCGTTCGCGCCTCGACGATTTCGCTCGCGGAATGAGCATATCCAGGACGAGAATCGAGTCTGTCGAACGAGCTGTGAATCTCGTTGGAAAATTTGATCGACTAAGAGACAATTAGCCGAGAATACGTTATGTCCCACTTGTGGTTGCGACGTAAGGACAACGTGCAACGCATCCGCTGCAATTGCCGACTACGTATACAGTGTGTCCCAAAATAACCCTTCTACGAATTCAGAATTGAATACACGCAATATTTAATTCATATCTGATTTACAGAAAAGAGTTATTCAATTTTTCGATCAACTATCATTTTCTTTCGTATGTACATCGAATACGTATTATCGATTCTGTTTAAAGGAAGTATAATGGTTAATGAATTTTTTATCGATTAACGAAACGCGAATAAAGCGGTTAACCCGATTTGCCATCGAAATTTAGTTATCGATAATTAGTAGCGATATTCTACAAGATATCGCTGCGTTCGCTGCAAATGCGACTTTATACACAATGCAAACTATCTCGACTCGGAAAGCACAAATCATACGGAAATACAGAAAAAGACGTTCCTATACCGGTTGGAGGTAGTCTAACAACTCCGGGACACCCAGTGCACATACGCGGCGAGGATATGGGCGAGGTAATAATTTAGAGCTTGTTAAAGCAGAGTTCACCGTTTGATACGAGACGGAAATCCCTGGGGCGGCTTATTCGGGGTACTTACCCATCTATGAGCGGCACGTCCTTGAGTATACGTCGAGCTGCAGCGAGACGATCCCCCGCGTGGGCCGCGAGCAGTATCCTCGTCAGTAGCTGACCCAGGACCATCACGCCCACCACCATCCTCATCCTCCTCCTCGCTGGACCCGCGTCTCGTCCCTATTACTGTCCTCATGCCATCACCGTCGACCGGACTGGCTTCGCTCACACAGGACCCTGCTTTGCGCTCGAAAGAGGATCCACGCTCGCTTCGACGATGTCTCGCGCACTCGCTCACCGCGTTCCCCGCATTCTCGACAACGTTTTCCGTTCTCTCGTCACTATCACTTTTTCACGGGACTTCCTCCCACGATCCTTAGGGATTTATTACCAGTCGTTTTTCGATATTCCCAACAAGTCCTCGACTCCCTCCGCGCCCGTCGTAGAAAGACGTCAGACCGGATTCACGGAGGCGGTCTATCCTTCGTGGAAGGCAACCACTCCGCTCGAAATCGTTCGCGATCGCTCCCGGGGCTGTATCCGATCGGGCCACCGATTTTTATCTCGCCAACTCCGCACCGCCCTTGCCGATTTTCGACGAGATAACGAGTTCCCGAGGTCGTCGACCCCTTTCTTATCCTCCGGTGCATTCGTCTCCGCGCATCTTCCCGTGTTCCCACGAATTTCTCCGAGCGATATCGTTTTACCGGAGGGGTCGTGGAGGACCCCGCCCTTCGCTTCGGGATTAGCGAGTCCTTCTCGTGTTTTCTTGGCTCCGGGCCACCGCCGAACCTCGACGAAGCATCGAACGGATCGAACAAATTCGGACAAATAAGAGACGGTGTCGAGCGTCGTCTGTTCGTATCTGTGGCGCGGTTATCGCGCGCTCATTGCGCTCCGGATCGGTATCGGGTTCGCCTCGACGCCCTATTCCTCTCCCGCTATCGCGCCGGGTTAACTAACGGCAATGACACGCTCCCGCGAATCACGAAGCCCTTTGTGCCCCCGCGCGCGACTAATCCACTGGCAATTTCCGGCGCCCTTCTTCCCTCACGTTAATCAACGATCGCGCGAAATCTCCCGAATTTGTCTAACGAATCTTTCACCCTCGGCGCGTCCTTTTTCCCTCTCGCCGAAGTGCTTTAACAAATCCAATAATCGACTCCAATCGATATCTCGCTGGCTAGCGACGGTCCCTCGCAATCTAATTTCACAGTTTCCTTCGTTTCTTTTTTCCACTCGGGGGCTTCGTTGAAGATTTAGACAAGGGTTTTCACACCGTCTTCGACGATCCTTAATTCAGCCGTTGACCGAGCTCTCGGCCCTTCTCTCGTTCTCTCCGGGAGAGTTGAGCGCGAAATCGGGACACGTCGATTAGCCCAATTAGCATAAGATTCTCTCGTCTCTTCACTCCGTGGGAGGAAATTTCGCGGGCTCGAGGCGAAACTTTCGTATCCCCTGAAATTCCCTGCCGTTACGGGCGGGGCGTAAAAAGTTTCCCGAGTGCACGAACGAGCCCTTTACGAGTCCTCTCGCATCTGGCTATGAATTATCGTGAATTTTATCAGCGCTCTCGATTATCAGCGAGTTTCGCCGATTCAATTAAGATCGTCCTGGTACTCGCGTCACTTCACTTCACTCCGCGCAGCTGTCCTGGCCGTTGATATCGTAAACCACGGCCTCGGGATAACGGCGGAATCCTCTTAATCCAATTTATTATCGTTCGCGAATGTCGCGATTGTCCGAGCCTTCTATTCGGGCTTTGTCCTCAAGGTCCCAGTCGTGGGTCTCTCGTTACCCGCGCTGGATTAACGATCCTGGTCTGTGTCGCGAATCGACAGTACGAATCCCTCAACACCCTCGACGTCATTCTATCCCGCAATACGTTCGTCTATACCGAATTTGCGGGGGATCGAAACCTTCCTTGCATCTGCGAACTTGACGAGATTCGAAATGTTAGCGTTGCACACACGTACACGTACACTTTCGCTGTCTCTCTATCTTCTCTTCTCTCTTTTACCCTCCCTCGCGTGCCCTGTTTCTCTCTCTCTCCCTCTCTCATTTGGAGGATTGGAGAACGCTATCACGAGGCACAGTCACAACGGCTCGTAAACCCGTCGCTATTAATTCGGCACTCGATTAAGTCCCACGATTAATTACGCACTCGCGATGGGAAGCAGAACGAGGGGTGGGGTAAATGAGGATTGAGAGGGAGAGAGAGAGATGCACAGCGTGCAACGTCTCTTGATAATGGATCACTCGTTCGCGCTAACCTGATTCGCCCTTCGTCATTTTTTCGACATCTCTTTTTTCCCACCACTCTACTCGTTTTTCCAGTTTACCGAAGAGAAGTCAATTTTGATCACTCAAGGGTTGTTTTTTTTCAACGGCTCTGGAAAACTGGCAAATTCCGGCCATTCCTCCGACGTGATTAATCCGACGTGCAAATCGCCGCGAGAACACGCAACGCGCATTTCCCGCTACGAGTGTTCGCGGCTCGGTTATTCTGCTTTATCTATTTACGGTACATTTTAGTTTCTCATTTTTTTTTCTTCTACGCTGCTCGCGAGCGAAACTGGCGGGCAAACACCCCGCTAGCGCGATAAATCTTACGTGTTTGCGCACGGCTGAGCAAGCAGGGAGATCGCGATTTTAATTTATCGAGCGGGGCGTGAATCACGAATTTCCGACGTCGGGATTGAGGAGATACGAGGCAATTCGAGGCAATATCGCGGATTCTAGACGGGCCTGTTACCAGCGGCGTCGAGTGCGACTAACGAGTCGGCCGGCGTTCATATAATTATCGGCAGACGTTGTCGGTACCCGGGGAATATTACACACGTCGACGTATCTGTGCACTTGAGAATCGCATGGATGATTAATTAGCTACGTGAGCGAACGTTTTGAGCTCGTTATCGAACGACTCCCCCGCGTTACAAAATGTTTCGAATCAACTCTCTGAAGTTGAGTCGACATTAAACTCATTTTTTTTAGTATAATGCGATGTAATTCATAAAATATGCTTATCGGATGATGAACAATTCGACTAATCGACGTAAACTTTGCTGTTGTTTTACTGCATCGAGAATCGGAAAATGTTAGTTTATCGTATGAAAATTAGCGAAAATTTCATATTTACGTGAATGAATTTCACGGGTACCATTTATAAATACAAATCTAATTTGGTCAAATAACATTTGTCAAGTTTATTATAAACATTTATTTTTCAATTCGACTGAACAAATTAACTAATTGACTTCGAATGGTTTCAACGACTTTTCGATATTCTCGAATATTATTATTGATACTGTTCGTATTAATGCGTTCTCACTGGTACAATTATAGAGAGTAAGCGATGACGCTATCTGGATCAGGAGGAAATAATAATTCGCGCCTCGTTAATTGCCATCTTTTTGCTACATCTAATTCGACCGAATGACGAGAAGAGCTCGTGAAATCAATGTAGCGCTCGACATTAAACTTTTACAAAATTATCGACGAAATTGAAAGTTATCGAAATTTAATTTTTACGTATCCTGTACGGATTGCGCTGGCGATCAATGCGAACGGTTACAAGCGAAACGAGCTTCATCGGTCCGCGGTGGCTCTTTGACCGGCAATTTGTTCGTCGATGTTGTAAATTACGGGCGCGTTTAAAAGGCCACGCCGACGCGGTTAATTTCATGCAAATTCGCGCGACAAACTCTTATGCGTTCTCGTTCGCATCGATCATCCTCGATAAATCGCGCTCGCCGAGGCTTTACGACTGTCTCGATTCCAACGCCCGATGAAATACGTTATCGAAAAGCACCCGCGAAACTTCCAGTAATTACGCACGATTTTTCAATAACCAACACTCGTATTTCACTTTTCCGTTCAGAGTTTGCCGCTGTTGATAGGTTTTTTTTACCCCCTGATGCATGTGAGCGCACGCGTGTGTGTTTTTTGCTTGACCATTCGTCACGCGAATCGACGCCCCCCGATGTTTAAAAGGCAAATTGGAAAGTGTCGGTCGGAGCGACGACACCGACGCTCCTGCTAGTGGAACATTATTTTTTATCGCCGGAGGTTTTACGAGCCCCCAATGGCCCGTGAAAGACGCCGCGCGAGCGAGCCCGCTACTCGTCGTTACGAACATCAGCGAGAGAAAATTCAACACACGATGTTGAAAAAACAAAATCCGAAAAATCCTCCGCAAAAAATTGGAATCACGTCGAAAAAATCCGCGAATCCTCTCGAATCGGTTTACAAGTTATCGTTCTGTGTTCGAATATTTTTTCCGTCCATCCGTAAATTTCGCCATCGTCTGGCTTGTTATTGTGAAACTTGTTTTCCACGTCACTCGCAAAAACCGATAGGTCCTAGAAAAGAGAGAGGGAGGGAAAGTGTAGCGCGAAAATTGAGTTTGCACGGCACGGTAGGTCGAAATTTTTAATCGATACAGGAAGGATAGTTCTCCGGCCGATTGGTACCGACATCGGGCCCGAGTGCTAGTGACAGGTGATTTTTTTGTTGTACTCGGCGTAACGGCGTGCGAGCGAGAAAGAGAGAGAGAGAGAGAGAGAGAGAGAGAGAGAGTCCGAGACGCGAAACCGTTCGTAAAGTTGTCGAAAGAGGCATCAAGGGGGTTGGGGCTGTTCCGGTAGAAAGGAAGAGAGAGAGAGAGGGAACTGGTGGCGATATTACTTTTTGAGGGGGGGGGGGGCTAGGTTGTTTCGTATAGTCGCGCTCGTACCCCACCGACGAGCAAAAGTTTACCACCCGCACGCTGAATTTTTCATATCTCGCCCTGTCAAGCCGTTGTTTTTTCTTTTCACCCACTCGCCCTGTACTTTTTTTTCGAAAGAGGAAGCGCGCCACGCTGCCAACGAGACTCGCCAACGCGCTCGCGTCGCGCCAGAGACGCAGCCCATTCTCATCCCAGCGCGCCTGTAATTTCGCTCGTTAATAACGTAAATATAGTAAAACGAACTGCGATTTCACGCTCGGTCGTGTGTCGGTGTAATCAACGAGATCCTTGTCTATTAAAATTCTGCATTAACGCAAAGACCGATCGCGATAAGGTGCTTATCGACTCGGCATTATCTCGCTCGATGTCATCCATTACCCGTCCATATCGGAAATTTCGAACATGTATAGCGCGGACTTGACAAATTCTTTGACGACTTCCTTCCATTCCACCCCGCCCAGTGGCCCCTTTCAATCTCACTCCACGTACCACGCGAAATCCCCATCTACGAGCAATTAGCGGTCCTCGAACTTTTCCTCCATCACGGGGATTTTCGGTGCACGCCTTTCAGAGGAAAAACTCAAACCAAACTTTTCAACGGGAGGAAGAGAAAGAAAGAGAACGAGGGGATGAGGAACGTCGAAGATAGAGAGACAGATTGTTTTCGCTGATCTCCGATGATTATTCACCTTTCACAAGATCGAATTTCTCAAAATTCACCTTACGGGCGCATTAACAACGCACACGTAAAAAGGGGTGGTTCCGAATCGGCACGGACGATTCGACGCGCGCACCACGATCGGGCTGTTCGCGGTCCGGAGTTGAAGAACCGACTGACGGAAGCGGCCGCGAGTGCCGACGTACAGAGAGGGAGAGCCCACGGTCCCCAAACTGCGCAGACGCGAGGACTCGGTTCTTCTCTGCGCGATCTTCTCCTTTCGCTCTATCTCTCTTTCTCTCTTCGCCATTTTCTCTCTCGCTCTGATTGCACTTTCTCACCGCGTTCGCGATTCTCTTCAATTTTTCGCTTCTTCTTTGACCTTCCACTTCTTTCAATAATCTTCGACTTTTCTTTCCCCTTCCACTCCCTTCAGCGCCGCAATTCGAACGCCTCATTTTCTTTCAATTTTGCCCTTACTTACGATCGTTCTCTCTATTTTTTCGATTGCTTACTTCAATTCGCTTCATCTTCTCCCTCGCGCCTCCCCTCACCCTCTTTATTTCGGAGTTTCATTTTCGAGTCTACCTCGAGATATTGTATTTACCGAGAGCCCTCGCTCGCCCCCTCACCTCGTTCTCGCCGATATTATTTCACCTCTTGATCGCCGAATTTGCATTTTTAAAATATCGTCCCCGACGAGAATTGTATACCTTCCCGCTCGGATCACTTTTTTGCGTTTTCACGAATGCATGAATACCGTACACAAAATACGCGTATATTTTTTCTTCGCGCGCATTTTCGGGAGTTTTTACGAGAAAGCGCGATCCTCGTTGACTGGCGATTTCGGTGCGTGGATGAGGAGTTCCTTTCTTCGTTTTTGCATTTCTACTGTTTTATTTCATCCCTCCGTCAGCCATTTAGATGCAAGGGAATCGAGAGAGAGGGTCTCGAAAGTTTTCCTCTCCCGCACGCGGACTTCTCCGATATACCTAACCCAGGGAAACAAGGAATCCGCGAGTAACCGAACTACTTCGTTCCGATATTTCGCGGAATACGTCGAGTAGATAAAGATGTCTGCGCGGAATTCGAACCGCAGCGTCGAACTCGTTTGCGTTTCCTCTCTTTCTTCCTCCCTCTTCGTTTTCTCTTACTCCATTTTTTCTCTCCTTCGTCTCTCTGGCAGTTTTTTTTTATAGAAACTTCCTCGGGAATAGCTTTAAAAACTTGTTTTCTTTTGTAGAAACCGACGGAAGTAGAAAAGTATTAAAGTGCTTTAATACTTTTCGGAACGACGCCAGTGCAACTTCGAAGACAGATGTTCGATTCTATACCGCGAAATTCGAGACGGAGATTTATATTATGGCTTTATTTCCTTCCGAAGGATCACTTCTATTGCCTCTCGATCTGTAATTTCTCTCTCTTCCCCTCTATCCTCGCTCAAATGATTTTTTATCGGCAGACAAATCGAATAATCTCCTTTTCGCAGTTTGGCAACGTCGCAAATTACCACGAGGTTCGCGTCTTGCGGAAAAAAAACTACGAGCTTTTTTTCAGATACAATTCGACTTCAACGTCGCGCTCGAAAAAGGGGAAAAACGGAATACAGAATCGACGCCTTTATACTACTGATTAAGAGAAAGAGAATACTTTCTCATTCGCTTTTTTTCATTCCCGTTTTTTTTTCTCTCTTTTTACCTTGGTCTCGTGCAGCGTTGTATCTCCGGGTATTATGTCGCGGGAGCACTCCGCGGGCTACGCGGACTCAAGAAGAGAGTAGGAGGACGGAGGAGTGAAACAGAAAAAACTCTCCCTCTCTCTCCCTCTTGCTTCCCCCTTTCACCAACGTTTCCACTTGCGGACCACTCGACCCGTAACTTGGCGAAACAAAAGAGACTGTATTGCACCGGGGGTCTACCCCGAATGTTTTCGTGAAATGCTCCAATAGGCGCGAGGTGTTTGGGTCTCGAGCCGCTGTGCACACACAGCTCGTGATAACGAACTCGTATCTGTTGTTTTATTTCCCTCCCCCTCGGCCACCTCGCGTTCTCTTTCTTCTCCTTAAACCAGAACAAAGATTGTGTCTTTTTCGCTCCTATTTTTCACTGATGACATTTTTACCAGGAAAAGGAGAGGATAAGGTATTCTTTAGCGAGTAAAGCTTCAAGTTCTCTTACGAATTCTCTTTTGCTCATCGATCAGTGGACTCGCTCGGTTCTACTCAGAATTTTGCTTTCTGTTTGCGCGAAACAGTTAGTTCTGCCGAGGATAATCGCATCGTGAAATGAATCTCGACTCGGTTTAATCAGAATGGCAGATTGGTAGACGTTATGGAAAATTCGCGAAACGAACCGAACGAGGTGTTTGCGGAGGACGACTTTCAACGAGATGATATAAGCCACGGCTCGTTGCGGCTGCTGAAAATGCCGAGATGCTACGTTGAAGAATATAAGCATCCGTTCTTAGGTACTATATCAATCTTAAAGCTCTTATGTCGGGTGTGCATGTTCGAATTTTTTCGATACTATCTTTACAATTGATACATTTATTTTTCTTTCTACGTACGTTGTAAAAGTACATATTTAATCGATTATTCGAATTTGAGGTAAAATAAAAATTTGATGTCGCAATTTACATTGATTTCCTGGAAATATATGGTTTTTATGTTTAACAATCACACACACACACAAAATTCTGTGAAATCATAATTGAGCAGAGAGAAAATATTGTGGTGTATTATTTTGAAATTATGTAAATTTTTTGAATGTGGTTACATCGAATTACGAGCTTCTCGATTGAAGTTTTTTTTCTACACGACCATTTTTATATCGTCCAAACCTGCCATGAATCGAGTAAACGTTATTCCACGTACGTTTACACTACAGCACGACGGTGGGAGTGACGGCGAACGGAAGAAAAAAGTACACACCTCGTATATGTTACGAACGTGTAATGGGTTTCAACGGGATTTTTTTGCCTCCGTTTTATGCAATTCGTTACCGTCCTTATTTTTTTCCATATCTCTCGCAGCTTGTACGTAGCGTCCCTCAAATTGCTTTTCTCATTTGCGATTCTCGAAACGAGCTTTCAATGATAAAGATCGCGTAACACCGCGTTCGCATAATAACTTTACCGAGAAAATTTCAATATGTGCCGTTCACTCTGATATTTTTCAGTTTCTACTGTAAATTTACATTACCTCGTAATTAATTTGAGAAACTAGAGACTTTTTGAATTCATAAAACAGTACTGCGAAACGAACAAACACATTTTTGTAAATTAAGAGCCTGTGTAGCGAATTTACATATACCCGCAAAACTTCCAAACCTGTTTCTCAAATTCGCTCCAGAAATTTTTCCCGGCTCGCGGTACGTTTCGTGCACTCCGTGGAAATAACGAAGAGACGAGATTCGTGGCTAATTAACGAAACGGTCCGAACGAGACACTCGCGGTCCCCGGAATGTCCCACTCGCGGTCTAACTTTTCATTTTCCAAGATTATTAATTTTTCGAGCGTCGCGTATGCAAATTCCGTAAAGCCGCGAGCTGAAACGGACGGGACATAAATCACGTTAGAATTATTCAGGTTCGTTTGCCCATAACGGATCGGAGTCGGGAGCCCCGGTGCTCGCGCGTGTGACGGTGGCTGGCTGGCGCGGATACGACAAGGGAGAGGGAGAGAGAGAGAGAGAGAGAGAGAGAGAGAGAGAGAGAGAGAAGCAGGGGTGTTCCGTAATGGTGGTGTCAACACGATTTCAGCCGGCACTCGACGAGCCCGCGACACCGTCCGACCTTGTCCACCTCGCGCAATAATTATACTTAATGTCCGTCCGGTGAAAATTGCTGGTTTGGCTGGGTTACGACTGCTTTATTAGCCCTAGCCATATGGGCATTTTCTTGCGGTCAGGGGTCATTGTTCGCGGTACTTTTGGCTCGAGAACGCGGGACTCGGCCCGCGCGCGCGAGCGAGCACAGCGAGGGACCGTAATTGCGCCCGCAATTGTTCCGAACTGCGTCGGCCCGAGAGCCACGCGCATAAAAAGGAATACATCTTCATTTGTTGTTTTAATTATCCATTACAAAACGCACTCGCGCACAGCGCCCTTGTTCTCCCGCCCGCTTAACGTACGACATCGTTAACCTTTTAACCTCTTTGTTTCGGATTTCGAAGGGTTTTGCAGCCAGTTCTTTTTTTCCAACATATTGTCTTGCTAAATTTCATTCGCTGTGTCATGATAAGAGAATAAGCACGCCGATCATCCATTCTAACGCAAATTCTTCATCGAGTTGAATAATATATAAACTGGGGTGGATCGCGATATAGTTATATTTTTCAATCAAATGAATATAAATGTGGGCTTGATGATGCGCCGCGAGAGAATCTCGAGAGCGCGTAATTGAAAAATGCTCGTGAAATGATAATACAATATATTTATATTAAACGGGTCATGAATATAGTAGCGAATATGATCCTCGAAATATGGCTAACGTGGATTGCGCTGACACGTTCGGCAAAGAGCGTAAAAAACGACACGTTGGGTGACTTTTTATCCAGAACAATATTAGATGTATCAAAATTCATATAAAACATCACGCCTGTATGGAAATAGAAAAAAATTCGCTTTCGCAACGAGCTTTGGCTATACCACACCGCTATTGGTAATTCTTCGCGTTGCTTATTCCCCTCGCTTTTGGGGGTTATCCCAGCGTCCCTGTACTAATTAATACACTCGCGCAGTTAAACTTTGCGAATATTAAAGTCGCTATATTCGCTCTCGCGACACTCGCGTATAATTACGTTTTATCGCTCTTTTAATTGTCGACCTATCTCTCGTAACGCGGTATCGCTCTTCGCGAAATATTTGAAATAACGGTATTACCCTGGTTATACGGTCTTTTCATAGCCGGTCTTGGTCTCGAGCGTTAAATCACTTTTGTAATTGAATAAACGTCGTATTACATCGCTATAATTCCACGACTGATGTCAAAACTGTTAGATAAAATCCTTACAATTTTTATGAAAATACAGGCCGAGATGAAACTTTGCAGACGTAAGGATACCGCGGTGGACGTTTTTCCATTTTCTCGCAAACAATTCTCGCGCGATAACGATATCGAGTTACGGTTTAGGTGATACTTCCTATTAGCCACGTGTCTGCTCTCTTCCGGCTCTGGCGCGCTCGATATCGATTTCGCTACTGACCTTCCGCTCAAACTCGACGAACCAAAAGCGAGAAACGGGTTCTGTTGTCCAGCTTTTACCTGGTCGTCTGACCCATAAATAGATTTCTACTGAAAATAAGTGTTTGGCTTCTTCCGGTAATTCGACTCTGCTTAAAAACTTTTGCACAATTGTCATTTTAATCCAGAAATTACTAGTGATGTGATTTCGTTCGGCTCTATTTTAATTCAATATTCCTTATTCCGTTGAGAAAATATCTTATAACAGATTGCCCTGATTTAAAAGTAAGTAACGAGACCATTTTATTAATTTACCTGATCTCGTAACGTCAACCTTATCAGGGTGAAATACAATTCAAATATCAATTCTGGATTTGATTTGATTTTTGGTCCCAGGTCGAGACGAAAATTTTTCAGCTTCTATTTCGTCAACTTCCGTGATACATAAACACATTTTCGATACCGCTCGATCATGCTCTCGCGCATTATCGAAACGTCGCGAACTCGAAAAATCCATTTGCCTCGACATCGCAAAATTAAATCATTTGCATATAGAAGTGAGAATAAAGATGCCTACTCGTCCGTTACTTTTTTCCCGTTGTTGTCGAACGCAACGGCCCTCGCAAACAATCCGGGGGTTGCGCGTTACGTATAGCGTGGCGTATAACTCTCGACCCCCGTGGACCGATCCATCGTGACGAGCTCGCACACACTCGTTTTCACTCTCGACGGGAATTGATAGTGATTGATAAGCCACTCGAGCGCGCGACAGTTGTCGGCCATTAGCCAGTCGAAAGCTGCGCTCTCGCGTTTACGGTCTGCTGTCTCTCGGCGCGTCAGTTTGCCTCGTCCCGGCGTTTTCGATACTTGCACTTTGAAGAAGAGCACGAAACGAAATTTCCCTATTTTACGATCGGTACAGCTCGTCGGATAGAATGTGAGCAAGACACTCAATTATTGAGAAATGGTTAACATTTTAAAAAATAGAGTCTAACTCAATTATGAGACGTAATGGAATACATGATGATTAAATTACGCTATTAATTCAAGTACCGCAAAGCTGGCTCTTGGCAGTTGCAGAACCCCAATTGCGAGCTTGCTCTCAAAATAACGATGTATTGTTATAAGAAAGCGATAATGGGCCACATCTCATAGCGCATCAAAAATATATTAATTAGTGAATGTATAGAAGTACGTTGTAGTACAGTGAAAATTGTTCTATTCATACCTGAATTCCTAAGTTATCTTTGTTTAACTGAAATTGCTCAATTGCGCGATTTTTTAGACAAAAACAAAATCCGGTTATGGTAACAATTAAAAAATTCATGATGTAACATAAAAAAAAAAATCACGAGATCAGGGCTAACAAAGCCAAACAGCAAAATATTTTCAGCCTCTAACGAATGTATTCCCTATGTTGCAAATCGACATTGCGCGAATATACGTGAAAACGAGTTATGGATAGCGCCGAGGATTTTGCCGATTAGCGCGTTTAACCTCGCGATTTGCGGCCAGCCATTTCGTTGGCGAAATCTTGTTTAAACGAACGCCCCGATGGGGTCTCTCCGAATATTAACCCCCAGACGCGAAATATATAGATTCCGTTTTACGACGCTTATCGAAATAGCCCGATCGATATATAGATATGTACTGCATATATGTATTCGTTGGAACGATATCGCGAAAATAGCTCGATGACAGGAATTACGCGTTAACCTGGCTACGTTTTGACGTACAAACGAGTTTTCGAATTTCAATGAGAGCATAATCATACCGTTGAATTCGTTATGAATCTTCCTTTCGATGGAGTTGTTATCGATGTTACTTTTGATTTTAAAATACAATTTATATACATCAGTCTTAACCGATTGAATGATGCAACGAGGTATAAATATCATAAAGTACAAGTGCTCGCATGCATATCGCTCCTACATAGAAACTCGTTACATGGAACCTTATGAAAAGCTCTTATCGATCGTTCGAACGAATTACCTTCATTATATTTTAATGGATTTTACATTGTTAAAAACGAGAGAGAATATCCGAATCGGAAATTTCACGACTCGAATTCCTTTCAATACGATATTCCAAGATCTGCTTACCTAATGCTCAATGAAGTCTCCACAATAATCTCACGGCCTCTAGGGGACGTATTTACGATGCGTGCGGCAAATTGCCGCGTCTCTAGCGGCTGGATTTCGGTTTTGGGGTCTTCGCCGCGCTTAGAGGTATAGAGAGGGAGAGAGAGAGAGGGAGAATGCGAATGCGAACGCGTGCTCGTGTCGTCGTTGGGTTCTGTATGAGAAATTACCAGCCTCGCGCGCGCGTGCACGCCTATATTCGCGGCTCAGGGCCAGCTGTCTCCGTCGAGGCGAGCTCACTCGCGTTCGAGTAACACGGCTGGGGCGGAGTAAAGAGAAGCGTGGGCTGCTTTAGAGAGAGGGAGAGGGAGAGAGGGGGGGAGAGGGAGAGAGCGAGAGAGAGCTTTGCGGACTGGAGCGCAAAGCGTCGCGAAGCTCCGAACACGATCCCAGGAATTGGGCTTTAAGAGCCATTATACGGCTGGCGCGAGTCGCGTTTCGACAATGCGCTACTAGGCTGCTTGAATCGCGCCTCTAAACCTCTTCGAAAACAATTCTCGCTGCCTCCCCTAACCGTATCCCCGTTTTTTCGATTAGAGTGGAAGCCATATCAGCGTTGCCGCAGAACTCTCAAATTTTCAGCAAATCTCATTGACAAAATAACGGTAACGTCTCAGATTTGAAAATTTTATATTGGCTTTACATAATAGAGGAGATAGAGGTTATCGTTAATGACTATTAATTTTCATTCAACAATTTTTATTATTTAGTAGAGTTTGAAGTATCTCTATTGCAGTAACCTCTGCGACTTGTTGAACCTTTTTTTGTAACTCATTTACATTATTATCCGATATCGTTTATTGCATTTGAAAATTGTCAATCTACTTGTGAAATCAAAATTATAATTGGCGAGCTCGGGAATATGAGAATACCGTCGTTACTTGATCAATATTATACGTGAATAATAAATTGGCATCTGTCGACATCAAAATCAACGACTTTGAAAAGATGAAATATGAAACGAGCGCGTCCCCGATTATCATTATTTTCAGAAATAATTAATATCGCATATCAATAAATTCCTGGTTCCAACTTTCAGATCTAAAACTGATGATTATCAATCGGATAAGGACCTTTCAAAAATGTAATTCTAGAAAATCTGACACAATTTTATCTGGAGTTATATTTATGAGCTAATAAAATAATTGTGAAATAAAAAAAAATTAATAATAGCATGAATTTCCACTTTGAAATAAATAACATCAACTGGAGCAACCAGCTAGAATAATTTATAGCCGATGTTCGCCTAGATTCTTTAAGCTTTTTTCATTCGTGTTCTTTTTCTCTACGCCGTGTTTGATAAAAATGTCTTATAATACCGTAATTTGAATTTCGGTTCACGCGACATTTTTCTTTTAAACGCGCTCGCGTGCTTTAGTTCAGGGAAATTCTCTGAGAGGATAAGCCCGTGGGATGAGATTACAGCGGCTGGTCTCTCTCCGTTCTCAGCCGCGAGGCGTCGCCGATACCGGTGCGCAACTCGCGTCCGTTTCCGGATTGATTATCGATCCGTGCCGGAAATGCTCTTGTGCACGGTTATCTGTCGTTGATTAGGAAATAGACAATCATAACATGGAGTATATCAATTCTGTAAGAAGAAAATGATTACGAAGTAAGTTTGTTCAATTCCCAACTCGGCATTTATTGCCCAAAAATATTAGTCGTGGTAAAACAGATGAAACAATGATTGAATAACTATTAAAAAATTAAATTAGTAAAATATATGTAAGCTTTAGTAGGACGCATTGTTTTTGAGATATAGCAACCGCTGAACTTGCAGCGTTTTTAAGCTAACGTCGCCCTGCGAGGAACAAATTTGGCGCAATCTCTGCATTAGCATGTAACGCGCGCTGACTAATCGTCATAGTCATGATGAGTATTTGTCTAACTATCCAGTGTCCAAGCGCAACGGGTCGAAGAGGGGGAATTGTTATTTCCGCTAACACGATTCGTCGATACTAATTAATACCTCACGACAATGCCCACCGTGTTTATTTTGGTTTGATTGCTTCATTAATTTAATTGATCGTCCGTCGAATCTGGTATACTGTTTCATGGCAACGCGATTGGCCGTTCGTATATCGTTCCGTATTTCGACGCGGAGGAAATAAAAAAGGAGAAATTTCGGTTCTCGATGAAATCCGAAGGAGGAAATATCGCGGAGTGATTTTTCTGCGCGGAGCTCCGTTATAACCGGTACCCGATAACTAACAGCCGCGCGGGATGAAACGACGAAACTATGTGTTTGCGCGAGCGAATTCTCAAAGACGGATCGATAATCGATGAAACGCTTTAGCGGAATGCAAGCCGTGTATACCGATTGTTCCGCTCGCGCGATTGTCGGTGTTCTCTATCTCCCTCTCTCTTATACTCGCGCCGGCGCTACATCTAGAAATCGTCCATAGTTCTCGTGCCTCGCGGTAGTAAGACAATATATCGCAGTCCATACGAGCTCTAGGATCTTCGTATCCTCTGCTCGCTCCTCCCCCAAGAGCCCATCTCCTATTTGCAATTTCGGTAATTGGCGGCGCGAGACGTTGAAAATCTTGCCCGGCACCGATATAATGAGTTACGCGGATTGGTATTGATTGGAAGAGCTCGGGACGGCCTCCGGGAGGTTCCCAAGGAGGATGGTCGAAGTTTCGAGAGCGTTTTCGTGTCGAGCGTCGTAAACTGGAATGTCGATGGAAAATGATTTTTCGTCGAGCTTATCGTGTACGGTTCGAGGTTTCGTTCTCCTCCCTCTCTCCCTCTCTCCACTTCCTCCCCTCGGACATGGATAGGGTTACGATTCTCCGACCTTCGAGACAAATGGATTTTTCACCGTCTTACGAGCGACGGTGACCGAACGTCCGAGCTTTGATCCTCGGTTATATTTTCTTTCTTTCAAATTGCCCCCACCAACAAAATCCCTCCCACCACGTGTCGCCGATATGAAACGCGTAAAAATAGAAATAGTACTATCGCGCAAAAGAAAAGTCATATATTTTTCTATGGACGGTCGAAAAAAGTTTTGCAAAAGTTCCGTGTCAGCACTCGGTACGCCCTTGGTCGATTTTATTATATACGAGAGCTTTGATCTCCAAAAATTTTATTTGCGATCGTCGTCACTCTAAATCCCCGACGCGAGTAGAAAAACTTGGCCCGTTGTAACGAGATCCCCGTTGCATCATGCTAATCCAACACTCTCCCCCGTCTCTTCGTTCTCACTGGTACGCGTGCTATCTGCAAAATGAAATTTCCACGTCGAGAGTCGACGTCCAGCTCTCTCGTGATTTAGTTTTATTACACGCTTGGCGTGCGTGAACAACGTTTTGCTCCGTTCGATACGGAGAGGGATGCGGTTATATTGCGCTGATATAACCCGATGCTTCGGGACCACTTCTAGAGTCGTCGTTGAGAGATGCGTCGTTAGCGAGCCACGATAAGAAGAACAAGTATGCCAAAGAGCGAGAGAGAGAGAGAGAGAGAGAGAGAGAGAGAGAGAGAGAGAGAACGGTTGAAGATTGCAAATGTATGCGCTCGGGACGAAGGTAGCGAAGATAGGAACTTGCTCTGACGAACCACCGTCTATCCTCGTCTAGTTCCCCCTCCTGTCCTACCACCGCTGTAATTAAAGTATTCGCAGGGTGAATTATTTATGAACGGCAGTGGAAAAACAAAAAGACGAGCGCTCTGAAACTCGAGGATAGTGCTAGCGCGAGCTGGCAATCCTTCGCCGCCAAGAGGGACGAGATAATTTCGCGGCACCTCGGCTTCTTTTAACGAACTCGCGATCGAATTAATTTTCGCGGCTCTATCTCTCCTTTTCTCGTTGATCTCGTTGTTGGCTTAATCTATAGCATGCTGTGTCGAGACTCGGTCAACCTTAACATCTCATCTGTAAACAGTACCTTATTACCGATGAATGAAAATAAATTGCAATATGCTTCTCAGTATGATTTTAAAACATAATATAAGATGTGGTTATTAGGAGGGAATTATTGATGCAGTTATTTTTTCAGGAAATACTGAACAGTAGACAATGAACAACAAACAAGAACAACAATATTATCAGCTAAACATCTTTGGTGAGTGAAATATTTTATATGTCTTAGGTATCATCAAATTTTTAAACTCTTAAAAAATATTCTTCAGATTGAACAAAAATTATTCAAATCTTGAGTAAGGAAATATATTTACATAAACTATTGCTATATTTTCTATTTTCGTTTTTCATTATCGAAAATTGCGTCCAATTTATCGAAAATAGATTTAATTAGTAGGACAACTATTGAAAATTATTCCCTTCGCGTAGTTTTAAAAAACTAAAAATTTTACAAACATATTGGAGATTTTCAGCAATTAACATAGGTACCCAATCGATTTTTAGATAACCATATTTTAAATTATTCAAAGTTATACAGGAAATTTTTTTCGGCGTGATTCATTCTATTCGATAACTAAGAAAATTTTTAATGTAATGATAATCGAGTGGAGTGCCCTTTATCAATTTTTTTGCTTCAAAATTTCGGTTCGACGTTATTCCATTATTGATGAGTCGTAATAACGATGATGATTTTTTTGCTATTTCCCACACGACCGAATTGCCAACAGGATGAGTCTATTACTAGCCGAAACTCGTTATCGGTGGCGTTTTGCGAATCGAGAGGCTTATCGGTGCTCATCGACGCGCATCGTCGCCTCTCAACGCGCTTTTCTTACTAACCCGGTCACCCCCACCGAAGAAACTTTTGATTTAATTAATTTTGTAATTCTAACTCACCGAATTCGATTCAATGGCGTTTTCGCAGCTCTCGAGCGTTCGCTTTTGCTGACAGCGCGTATCGAATCGAGTATTCGACCAATCCCGTGGATTCACTGCTGCATTCATATATGTATACATACGTGCCACGGATTCCTCTCGAACCCCGCGATTCGATTCTGTTTAATCTTAAGCGGCAAACAAATACCGCCGCTAACACGTTTTGATAATCCGAATTTCAATGAGAAAAGAGGGAATTTCTAATCCCGAGTTCCTCTGTTAATGAAACAGTTGGAAATCGGCTCCGAATAGCGCCCAAGTGGAACTCGTCGTCGAGTTTCGCGTTAGCTCTTAAATTCAAATCATTACGGGATAGGTTTTATCAAGCGTGCTGTACGTTTACGAATGAATTTGCCCGGGGTGGAAGGGTACGGGCCGTGAGCAGAAACTTTCGGTGCGAGTTCCTTTTCGCGAGAAAGATCCGATTTCCTGACTGCATTTCCCCCTCTTTCTTCGTATTTTCCACCACGTTCCTCTCTCTCTCTCTCTCTCTCTCCCTCTCACTCTCTCTTTCACTTCCTCTCTCTCCCTTTTTCTCTTTCACAGGCACACACACTTCACTACCGGCTCTTTTTCTCCCATCTCTTTTTGCCAGTGAAAATTCGTTGCTGGCGCGAAACGTCGAACGTAGCCGACTGAAATTAGATTGGATGGTATCAGCTATCGTCCTTTACCATCCTCCTGTCCCACTCTCCTCTTTCACCTACCGCTTTTCCGTCCCTTTTCGTGCGCTGTCGTCTTCCATTCACGTCCAACATACACACACACACACACACACACACAGGGGTGTTCACAGAGACTACGCGCACGTTCGCCACGTCTGAAAATCGTCCTCGACGTTACTCTTCTCACCGCGTGAATCAAGCGCACGTGTAGAAGCGCCTAGACGAGAGTAGGGCGCGCATCCGGCCTGTGAGAGTGACTTCGGTTTTTGCACCGACACCCGCAAAACCGGTAATTTTAGTTGGCGCTCGCGCTCGCGCGCTACTTCGGATCGCCCTTTCAACTTCTCTCCTCTCGCTCGCACCCTTTTCAGTCGCGCACCGGTAATCGATTTGTCGAGATTCCCCGAGCCACAGCCGTGAACAAAAACCACATCGGCCTTATAAGCCAAACGTGATCTAATTATCGACTTATTGCGTAGGACGAATTTCGGGATCGCTAGCGTCTCAATGGCGAGTTCGTTAGACGGTTTTATCCTCGAGACTCCGTTCGTAATGAACTCAGCGGGTATTAGGCGAGCACGATGCGTTCGCAATTCTTATCTCGCGCGAATTCTATGAATTTCCCAGACTGTAATTGTAGAGTTGCGGGTGTCCGGGCAGCCCTAGTTCGTTCCCTTTGTCCTCTTTTATTTCGCGTCTTCTCGTTTCCACTGGCGCGCTCGGCTTCTTTCCGCCGGCCAGACCGACTTGACGTCCCGTAACTCCGCCTTATCTGCCCGTTCAACTCGCCGTGAAAAGGAAAGACCCGCTGGCTCCGCGGTGGAGCGGTGACCCCTTCCGCGACTGTAAATGACGTTAACAACTGTTTTTCCCAACCTCTTCCCGTCGTCATTTAATATCATCCCGAGGACCCGATTAAGTTGGTTCGAGCAATTATAAACCGGAAGCCCGGCCGCCCTCGAATAATCGCCAGCATCATCGGATATTCCGCCCGAGAAAAAAGAGCTCGCGGCTTAATGTACAACGTTACGATGTGCGCTTTATCATAGACTTAAAATCCCATTGCTTTTGAAAGATTCACGTTGAATGGTCAGTAAATCTTAGTCTACTCTCCTTCGTACCTCCCATTTTTTCATCTCTCTCTCTCTCTCTCTCTCTCTCTCTCTCTCTCTCTCTCTCTCTCTCTTTCTTTCTCTCACCTCTACCCTCCGGTCTCGTCGTCTCCCCAACTTTTCGCTACCATTCGTGAAACTTATCTCTAGCGCGTCTGCAACCGCTGGAAAAACGGAAAACTGCAGAAGTGTTCGCCGGGGTGAGCTACCTAGACACCCCGTTCCAAGTGCCGGCCAATGCATGCTGATAAACCCTTCGGACGAATTTAAATTCCAAGATGGCGTGCACCACCCCTTTCTTCCTCCCTACCAGCGCTTGGGTCTATTATGTCGAACGATTTATAAACCCATTTCACGATGGTCCAGACATCACGAATCACGACGTGAATATCCTCGATAGCCACTTAAGAATTTATATTATTACAAAATGAGCCGTTCTTTATGCGTGGCTAATCGTTAATAACACTCTCGTGTAATCCGATTTGTGAAAAAATTACCCGGATATCCTAAAGTTTTGTCTGAGCGAAAAGAGAAATCTGACGTTGAGCTAAACATCAAAAACTAGTTTGATTTCGATATTGAATATGCAACAGTCGAGACGTCCCAAATTACGATGCGAGTATCTCTGCTGGCTATTTAAGGGTTTATTCTATTACCGAATGCGCAATTTTTGATGCAAATGCATTTGCGTCGTCCTTTCTCCGCTGTTGCGATTCAACCGCGATTTGACAAGAGCCGCCGTGTGTGCATCGACTTTAGTCCCGATTTGAATTTCTAATTGCGCGAAAGCACTTTCCACGGTGGCTCATCGGCATTCAGGAAAATTTTATGGCGCATCGTTAAGCTGGGTGGGAGTCGTTGGGATGATCGAATTCGGGGTTGTGGCGTCTCTCCCTTCCTCGAGCCGAACAACCAAACTGTTTAGCCAAATGGATACCGGCCTCTCGAAGGATCCGAGCGTGGCCTCGAAATCGCGTCTTCCTCGAGGTTCGCAAGAAGCAAAAGCTCATTAGAGAAAATTATACCGAGGCGAATAAAGTTCTTCTTTGTTGCATAATTGCCGCGAAAAGTGGCCATCAATTCGACCGAGGACTATTCCCGGGATTTGCATAAAACGAACTGCAACGCTAAAGTTAGGGAATTCTTCGTTAGACTACAATAAACGCGGTAGCGTATATTAAAACAATCGCAAACAAGTAAGACCTTAAGTTCGTTTGGGAAGAAATAAATTTTGATGCGGCTAAAGTTGCCGGAGTGATATTTCGCGGGTATACGAAACTGCCAAGCTAGGACTAGCCGGGGAACGGGTAGAAGAAGGTTGGATAAAGCAGAAGATACGGATAGAAGAGTGCCAGGATCCTGGACGCTGTACAAACTTCCTAGCGCAGTTCCCAAGGATAATTTTATTATTTACTTTCGCGCTGTACCGTTAACCCACCGTGCGTTATTGTTAACTGACTGAACGGCGTGAAAGGGGAGGAATGAAGAGAGGGATGGAGTCAGTTGCCGTTGTCGAGGAGGTGTAAGGGCCGGGGGGAGGGCTTCAGGCGGAACTCGATTGGCAAATACGATTTATCCCCTTCGATTCGCTTCGCCTTTCTTCTGCCAGTTGCCTCATCTTCTTCTTCATAGTTGCTCAAGAGATAATCTGCCGATGAAAGCACGCCTAGAAGAGCGTCTTTTACTATCCACTCGTTTTCTCTATTATACTCCTTTTTTCACTGCTATTGTCCTTCGTGTTTCATACTCGAACATCAAGTATCTTTTAACCGATTCGTTATTGCAAAAGTCTGAGGGGGATGCGAAAAGGACCAAGAGGGATTAAGAGCAATCGATTTTTTCGTTGATACTCATTGTTCGGTTATTCGTAGAAGGAAGCATAATTCATTTTACGAATGTATTTCATTTTGCTTTCTATTGAAATTTCCTTTCACTTTCTCGTACAAGGCCAACATTGAATTATGATAAAAAATTATAAGCGAGTGCATTTTAAAAAGTTTAGAGTGGACATATAAAGCTTGACATAACGGAATGAAATTATAAAACTTGGAAAATGATGAAAAGTTTATTTCTGAAGAGTGGCAACGAAGGTACAACAAACTCAGAGTAACGAGGAACAATGCTTAACGAGGTTCTGCTGGTGCACGTATCGACGGGCTCCTGTTCTCGAACGCAGCTCGTAAATAAAGCAATCGACGTCCCAGTTTGCAGCGGCGAAAGCTCGCGTGAAAAGTACGGTGGCATCTATTGATCCGTTTGCCTATCGCGTTCGAAAAATCGTAAAATGTGTTGAAAAAATAAGCGGTTTTTCATTCAAATTATTTTTCTATAATTCATTCTGTGACCATGCAGCGATAAATACGAAGCAAGCGACCCACGCTCGTTACAGCAACAAATCTTTATTTGCGAGTCTCATTATGGTATTTGTTAGCGATGTTTTGTTAAACTTTTATCGTGAACTTGGGCTTAGCGTCAGTCGTGATTTCTGGCTGTTTAGGAACTTTTCGTACATCTCTTGTAACCTTGAGCAAATCCGGTATAACTCGGACCGCTCCTATTGGTGTACTTCCTTCGGGGTGTACAAATTGTTCGAGTTTTTGTGTCGAGTCAAAGAGGTGACCATGACCAAAGTTTTTATGATGGTGATGTCCATGGTGTTCGTGCAAAAAGTGTTCTTCGAAGTGTTTATGATGTTGATCGTGTCCATGATGATGGTGATGGTCATTATGATGATGATGATCCTCATGATGCTTATGGCCATGCTTATGCTTGTGTCCATGGTGATGATGATGATCTTCGTGGTGGTGATGATCCTCATGGTGATCATGATGGTGCTTATGATCATGGCCGTGTTTGTGTTCCTCCTTATGATGATGCCCATGTTTGTGATCCTCGTGATGATGATGTTTATGCTCTTGGTGATGATGGTGGTGGTGATCCTCGTGATGCCCATGGTGATGTTCTTCTTTATGGCCATGTTTGTGATCATGGTGATGTTTGTGGCCGTGATCTTCATGATGATGGTGTTTATGATCTTCGTGATGATGATGGTGATGATCCTCCTTATGTCCTTCCTTATGATCGTGATGATGTTTATGATGATGGTCCTCATGATGGTGATGATGATGGTCCTCTTTATGCTCCTCTTTGTGTTCGTGACCATGTTTGGAGTGATGCTCTTCATGGTGATGATGTTTATGTTCTTCATGATGGTGTTCTTTATGATCGTGACCATGATGTTCGTGATGGTCTTCCTTATGCTCGTGTTTATGATCCTCTTTGTGTTCGTGCCCGTGATGGTGATGGTGACTTTCGGTTTCTTTGTGGCTATGGTGGTGGTGATGCTCGTTCACGTGATGATGTTCGTGGTGATGATGGTGCTCATTGTGGTGATGATGTTTATGATGATGGTGATGCTCGGCATGGTGTTTATGTTCCTCGTGGTGTTCGTGTTTTGAGTGATGATGATGACCGTGATGGTGATGGTGTTCTCCATGGTGTTTATGCTCATGCCCATGCTTATGTTTATGATCGTGCCCATGGTGGTGTTTATGCTCATGCCCGTGATGGTGTTTGTGATCCTCCTCGTGTTTGTTTTCGTGATGGTGATGATGGCCATGATGATGATGCTCACCGTGATGATGTTTATGCTCTTCGTGGTGTTTATGCTCCTCGTGATGATCATGGTGATGCTTGTGGTCATGATGATCGTGGTGTTTGTGCCCATGGTCGTGATGATGCTTCGAATGGTGGTCGTGATGAGAATGGTGGTGATGTCCATGATCGTGATGACTCTTATGCTCGTGACCGTGTTTATGATGATGATGTCCATGATGCCCATGATGATGATCATGATGGAAGGACGCGGAGTGATGATTATCTCTAGCGAAACTTCTCCGTTGCGATTCGATAATAGACGGTGTTACGAACGTGACGGTCGTAGTTGGCGAACCTCCATCTTGAAGCCGAGTCTCGACCAGAGGCTTCAGACCTTGATTGCCAGTCGGTACCGCGTTTGTCCTCAAGCTTCCCCCGAACGTTGTGTCATGAAGTAAAGGCAACGGTGTCTGGACACTCAGTGGCACTGCCAAACCTGGAAAATTGATAGTTTCCAGTTGGCCTAGCTGCCGTTTCTGTTGAATTCTCTGAGGTTGTACTTGAAGCACTATCGGCGCACTCGGATGTACGAACGTCTGTGGTAACTGCAATTGTCGCTGTAGTTTGAGGGTATCGCCCAATTTCGTTGGCGGTACTTGTGGTTGAATTTGGTTTCGCGTTCCCGGATCCTGGCCGGCCGCCGCCGCCAATAGCGATGCGACGACCGAAAACCAAGCCTAAGGAGAAGGAAAAAGAAAAACAAATCAATTCATCTTTGATTAACGTGAAAAGTCTCTCGTACCGGTTTCGTCATTAGCCTGAAAGAGAGTTTAATTGGAAACCAGTGTCTACTCGTTAAGTCGTTTCACTTTTCACGATGCTTAATCGCACGAGCAGGTGCCAATTAACGTCTTCGACATCGTAACAAGGACTGCTAAACACCCTGGTGTCCCTTCGCCCTTCGGTGTCGGCCACTTAAAAGGCTCGACTTAATTAACGTTTTTTAATTGGCCCGGTACCGCGCTAAATACCGCGTTAAATTAGAGTCGGATGTCCTGTCCGGGTCGTAGACGGCAAAAGAGGGTGCCACTCCCTCGGCCTTTATCTCTCTCGCTCCCTCTTTTCACTCGCTTCCTCTTCATTTGCTTCTCGCCCCGTTCTTCGACAACCAACCCCTTCATTCCCCCATTCTCGCACCCCGCTCGCGGCAGCTTCCGCGAAGCGAATGTCGTCCAAGTGGCACCGTTTGCCACGTTTTGCTCGCTCGCTGTCGACGACTGCCGGAAAACCGAGACGTCGGTTTACCCATCGCGAAATTCACCCAACCCCCCTCCTCTCCCTTCATTCTATCAGCCAGCCAAGCTGATATATTCTTCTTGAAATGCAAATGGGCTCACGAGCGCTTAATAACTTTGAATTTAATCAGCGACAAAGCAATTTATACAAAAGATTCGACGGCTGTTGGCCGTTGAACGTACGTTCGCTTTCACGAATATCTACCGTCCTACTCCTTTTCGCCACTCAGCTCCGCTGTTTGCTCGCTCCCGTCGGCATCCATTAGTAACTTCGAAGCGCGTTTAAAGCGGGATTAATACGGTCCGCGGCACCGGTAAACTTTCCTAAAAGCCAAATCTTAGCGTGTCAAAGCGAAAGGGGATACCGACTGAGGGAGCTAGTAGACGTTGATAAAAAAAAAATCGAGCAAAACAGAGCGCGAGTCGTTTACTACTCGCCGATGACAAGAAACTCGGTACCGAATGAATTTTGTTCCGAACACTCTTGAGAGTATTTTCGCACTTTTGTACTCTAGCTTTATTTATTCGTTCGAAAATTCTCGCGCTGAGGATTTCCAGTATATGGGCGTTAATAACGATGCACTCTGCCGTTTTAAAATATATTTTAGTTTATGTATATTGAGAGATAGCAAATTTGCAACGATTTTCCGTCGAGTGAGCAAATTTTGTTTCCGCGGTAGCAGTTTTAACTCGAAGCACACACTCGCACGCACGCACGCGCACACGTGCACACACAGGCACGCATGGTCACCCTCGCCAAGTGGTAAATAACTTACCCAGGCAGCCATATCGCGTCGATTTCGGATGCAGCAGCCGCAGCGAGCAACTGGATGCAGGATAGTCGTCGGCACGTACTTTTATAGAGAGCAAAAGGCGAACGGTTTGGTTACTTTCTTCCGTACTAAGCACCATTGTCGTTTACGACGGTCCCCGCTAATGTTTTAATCGTCGTCGTAATGATCGCCGGACCGAAACCAACGCCGCCGTCGAGAACGTTCATTCACCGATCGTTTCGCGTTCATAGCGTCACGTTGCACTCTGTATCGGAAAAGATATTTTAAAACCAAAAATTTTCCCCAATTAACTTTTGATAATCATTGAATGCACCGATGAATTGGTTCACAAACCGTTGAAAAATTATTATTTAATTACATTACGTATATTTTTGTTTCATTTAATTTCATCCAGGTGAAGAAGTTATATTACGAGTACAGTAATATTTTCTTGTCAGTGTGTTTCAAAGAGAATTTTGATATATGGGTAACTCGGTTGACTAAGGATTAATAAAAAATATTTTCCGGTGATCTCTCGAACGTTAGGGACTAGTGCGAACAAACCGGAAGTCGTAACAACGTTAGAGGGTATATCCTGCAACCCACCCACGCTGTTAAGATTTTTATCGACACGAATTTCTTACTCTTTGCAGACTCGATTAACGTGTTTATCCGGAAAATAAACATTTGTTCGCGATTTAATCAAATCTTGACGATTTTCAATTACAGCACAGCAGCCGGTAATCAGGCGCTCGACGGTAGCTTGTTATTACATTTATATCGATATAAAATACATACAAAATTAATTTCACTGGAACATTGAAACACTGAAGATTCTATAATTATGTTGATATTTGATGTAAACAATTCTATGTTCTAAAATAAAATGTAAATGAAGCACTAGGAAAAATGAACCGAAATTGATCTAAAAATATTTTTTCTCAAAATAGTAGATTTCATTTAACAAAAAATCTTTTCGCCTATTCGAACGAACCTTCAATTAATTCCAAAAATAATAATCCCATCATACTCCGAGAGGGGTCTACGTTTTCCGCTCTGTTGTCTCTCTATTAAAATAAAATCTTCTCCGCTAATATGTTAATAATTCCCAACGTTTGCGTATTCAAATTATTCAATCGGGATCCAGTTTGGCCCAGCTGAGAGGGATCTCGCTATCGAACCTCACGAAATTCAACGTGGGGGGTTATCGTTGGAATGTGTTTGCGGGTCCCCGTAGGATTTCGGTCCCTTGGAGGAGCCAAGTGAGAGAGAAAGAGTGAAGGAGAGAGAGAGAGAGAGAGAGAGAGAGAGAGAGAGAAAGATGGAAGAAATATATAGTCGGTATATTAGCGAGTGTAAGGGCAACCTATCTCGATGGGGCTTCTGTAAAGTGTGGCGATAAAGATAAACGCTAGCTCGCGCGAGAGAGCTCGCGTCCGATGATTCGTCACGATACTATGGTTCGCTCGTAAAATACTTATCCGTCCCACCCCCGCGGCACGACGATCGTTCAAGCCCCTCGTGCTCGTCGACCAGCCATCGCGTCGTCTTACTTATTCATAGTTTCCTATTTCCGTTCCCTTCCCCTTCCTCATCCACGTACTATCAGATTTTCCCTTGCTATTTTTTCCTCCGCCTTGTTTTCCCACACCCTTCTTTTTTATTTCTCGCCTCGGAAACCATTACGACGGTATCTCCTCTTTCCTCTCCCTTTCTCTCTTGCTCTCGCCAGTTCGCGAGCCGAAACGCTCGATATCGCGCCGTCATTTTTGTTGCGACGCCCGCACCGGAAATTCCCCACACAGCCTCTCTATTTTTTTCCCTCACGTTTTTCAGCTCCCATTATGCACCGTCGCTCTTATTAGACGTCCGAAAGAGGAGCCCGGATCTAAAAAATATTTCATTAACGCGGACAGGAGCGGCGAGTATCGCGACTCGAGATTTCTCGCCCGATTTCGTAATTTCGTTGGTCGGGAGGCGCTGTGAAAAATTAGCGAACCGGTAAAGAATTTATATAAGAGGAAGCGAGCGATAATCTCCGATGGACGTAAGCGTGTTGTTATCGTGATTCACGGTCGGCCATTATACCGCGGGGGGTAGACCATTTCGCGCCCGGTTGTCGTAAAAAATATGACGGCCTATACGTAAATGCCGAGTTAAACGATAAGAGGGGGCAGCATCCAGCGTTCGCGAGCGCGTTATCGTCTTATCGCGGATGGAAGGGCGCGTTAAAGTTGCGCGCGCCTAATGTTTACGTCGTACATAACGCCGCCTTACTCGCGCGAGCGTAGTATAATGTTATCTAATACGTATGGAAACCGGTGGCGAGATGAAAAGCGGTAACGAGCTTCGAGATCGCGCCCCAGGGACTTCGAATGGTTCCTCGCTAGCGCGTCGCCCTCCCTTCCACGAGATCCACCGATGAGTTGCGACTTTCTTCAGAATTCTCCTTGCAACGTTTCCTTACCGAGACAGGATATTTTGTTGTTGAGCTACCTCGTAAGACATTTGAGAAGTAATTTCTCGTCTATTTTCATTCGGAAAACTCGAATGAGTAAAAAGAGAGATCATTGCGAGATACAGTTAATTCGATGAATCAATAGCTATCCATAAAAGAGTACAGTATCGGGGTATTTTTAACGTTCGTTCGATGAAAATGAAAAGAATTTCGAGTTTATTTTTTGTTTAGAGGTAAGCTGGCATATATTTTTATCCGACGTCCAGTTATTTCAGTACACAGGAATAATTCAACTCGCTGGGCTTTCACGCGCGGCATTGCCGTCTCTTACGTTTTATCGTGAGTTTACGCACCTTCTCTCCGAGAAATTTACAGCCCCCGTCGTATAAGGTTTCATACGAACGCGTCTATACACGCGTACGTGGATATACACACGTACGTGGATATACACACGCGTAACGCGACAGAAATTGTTTCAAATCCCGATCGCTCGGTACACGATAAAAACACGATACATAATTTTAAAATTGCATTCGTTGATGCGCGGGAAAACGCCCGTTCCAGGCGGGACCCGATGACGTTTTAATTTCACTCGATACTCTCGCTACGGCTTTACCTCGTCGATCCCCCCTCTGGCCCATCGTGCAAAAAAGGGTACGATAAGCCGCACGTAAATAATTTCGAATTTGAATTTCCGTCGCCTCGAATTACCGCTCGGCCCGAGTGTAGACGAAAAAACGGAGAGGATCGCGGAAAATGGGAAAAGTGAAATAGGAAAAAAATTCGATAACGAGAATAATGCACTAGAAGAGTTTGGTTTTTTTTTCGTAGAGGCTCGCATTTTAATTCCTCGATTGTCGATAAAAGCGAAACGGTGGGGGGCTGTATCGATCGACGGGCCGGATGTGTGCATTACAGCCGGCTTTCGTGTAACGACTCGATAATTTATGATCGACGTTCGCACAATGCGCTGCATAAATATGAACGGCGCGAAGAAACACGGCCCGCGTGGACGAGGCTGATGCACGAGAGGGAAAGAGAGGGAGGCTGTTCCTCGACCCATCGATTCGCATTCATGCGAATTTATCGAGCCGATATCAAGTTTTTAATGGAATGCTAAATAAACGACGGGTGCTGATTTATGGAGACATCTCGAGCAGGCGGGTGTAGACGAGGGATACGCGATCAAAAATATTGTTTCTGTCTCTCGACGAGCGAGTTGATAAAACGCGCATTCCATAAAATGACCGTGCGATCGTATTACGTTATATGAACACGCGAGCGCGAGGGAGATAAAGTTATACGGTGGCCGTTAACGGGATAATTTCGCGAAATTTTTATCGGCCGGTGCGAGCTCTGTCGAGAATCATCGCGTTAAATTCGTTTAATTTTCTTTGCGATGCGATACAGCGAGAAAAAAGAAGAAGCCCGATTTAGTACTTATTACTATTTCCAAATTCCGGAAAGTCTTTTGAGTTAAACATTTTTCGAGGTTTGTTTTATAAAGTAGAACTTGTACGTAATTAGATTGCAGTATATTTTCACCTCTTATTCCGTGTGAGGGAGAAAGAGTGTACTCGAATGTGTCGTATCAAAGAGAGCCGAAATGATATGTAAACTATCAAACCAGTAATTGTCGAATTTCCGCCGTGGCAATGAGTTTATATTAAACTTTTGATTCTATCACATGTTGTAATAGTTGATAATTAGGAAGTTCTTTATGACTAATATTCAAATATAATTAGTGTTATTACCGATCTACAAAATTCATCATATTCATCTGTTTTAACTGCCAAATTTCCATAAACTATACGCAGTTCTGTTATTTGTATTATTATTTAATAACATTTACAAAAATTGAGACGAGTATTACGAATTGGTGAACGCACGGGCGAAAGTTTTGGACACATTGTAATTCGTCGAAACGTATTTTAACCTTTTATCGGGATCTTGCGAACAACTGTTTTATGGAAAGTAATTTACGGTCGCGCGCCTGCGTAGAAGTTAAATGAAATGCATCGTGACGGGCATAGTTTGTAACGTCAGTCCCCGGGCAAGTTGCAAGCAACTTCCGAGGCTTTTAGTACGCCGGATTTCCCCGATTGCAGCTCGTAATATTTGTTTAATGCTCTACAAACTGACAGTAAATTCGAACTCGCTAGAGTCGTTAACCGAACGAAAATTATCGCTAAGAAAATCCATTCGGTATGGTTATCGTGTTATCGCGGATCCGCAGCGAAAAATTTTCGCTCGCTGCACATCGCGTTTAACCAAAATCGTATAATTCTAACGCCGGTGCGGATCCCAGAGATGAATTATTTCGATTTACTCGACCCGGAGTCTCGTAATTACGGTCAATATTTTCTCGAAGGACGTTCCACAAAGACCGTCGGAGATGAATTCTTCGCTGCTCGTTTATTTCGCGTTCTACCTCGGATCGTTTTGGAATTTGAAAACATCGCAATGTCTTGGCAAAACACTCCACCTCCTTAGAATGTAATATGGTAGTACGCGGGCGAGCACTCGCGAGCTAACTTAACCCGCGTTACCGTGGCTAACGAACTATTTCGAGGATGTTGCCACAGAATTAAACGGTACACCCATATAACCTATACACATACATCTCCGCGTTAACTCGACGGCGTTACCAGTTCCGTGAGTTCGATGCAACTTACCCAAGCTTTTAGCGCTATCATGTCCCTCGGAATAATGCTCGCGGTATTCGAGCAACGAGCGAGAGCGGATCTTATGCACTTTTCACCGACAAGAATCGACAATTACAGGCCCTCAAGATCTACTTTTTTTTCGTTCCATCTTTTCCTTTCGGCTCGAGGATCCAATGGAAACGGCGCACACTCGCTGTCTCAAGATTGAAACGCCGAACAGGCGCGAAGTATCGTCCCCTTCCTCTTTTGTCGCGAATAAAAGTTCTCGATTTTATCGGATATCCGACGAGCCCTCGATATGAAATACAATTTCGCTCGAGTGTATTACGGCGGACAGCGGGAGGATGTATTTTATTCGCGATGAATGGGGAAGATGTCGCGAATGACAGTCGCTCGTTGGTTAATGAATAGTTGCGGGAAATGTGCGCGAAAATGAATTCACAATTTGATCACCTCGGGCGGAAATATCGCAGCGGTTGATTGTTTTAAAATAATAACGTCCGCGGTAGACCACTTTAATTCTTATTCATGGACGTTATCGGTGTATATTGGCAAACAAGGGAGATGCACCCCTGATTCGACACGTTTTCATACGCCCCGCCGGAGTCACGATCAATCATAAGCGTTTTTCAGACGGTTAATAATAGCCGCTTTAATGATAATTACCACACGATTTTCTATGGTTATGATGATCCATCGTTTTCGTTCACGTCGAGCGGCGGAATTTATTATCAAATAGACACAGGTGCCTATGATAGGCAGAAGGGTGAAGTGGATGGTACGAGGCAGGACTATGGAATTTTTCATATTCGATGATAAATCGACACGTTCGATAAGCCGATTATTATTATCGTCAGGGAATTTCGATTCTGAATTCAATTTTCGTCTATCGAAAATTCGAACGAAAACATCTATTCTACTTTGCAGATAAAAGGTGGAATACAAAAGAATAGAATTTGTTTTTATCGCGAAAGAATTTTCTCATTCCATTTCGTAGATGCAGACTGCTGTATTGCAATCTAAAAAGTAGTTTTCAAATATCGCGGGCACCAATTTCACACCATCCGCCCATACTTTATAACGCGAACAAAGTCATCTAATTAAGTGCTATTCCGCGTGCTTATTCGTTCCCCAGTCGCACGAATCTCCCACGACTCTTCGCGCTTGTGCAGTAGTGCGTAAACTCGAAATTAACGTGTCACACGGATCGCGAATCCTTGCGACGCAGGATGTTTCAAAATTATCGTACGTATTTCGAACAATAGATAGGCCGTGTAATTCCGAACGAAAATTCGATTTCTATTGCGGTGCTCAACTTTTGAGTGAACTCGATACTTGGATGGAGCGAACCAGTTAAACTGAGCATGGTTTACATTAATTTTGTCATTAAATTTATAGTTTTAATTAATTTTTCATGATACTAATATTCATATGTGTTGTACAATGTTCTTGTTCACATAAAAATACATTTCAATTTAATAGAGTTTTGATAATAAGCTTCGAGCGAGCTACAATATAGCTTACAGCTTACAGCTTATAGCTTATAGCTTACAGCTTTTTTTTTTATATATATTTTTTTTTTTTTTCTAATGCTGTGCGGAATTCACGAAGCACTCAGGCCAGACTCAATCGAGTAACGTGGCAGAGCTAAAGAAGCTGATCGAAAGTGATAATTTTTAATTAAGTCATCGTTTTAGTACAACGTTTTTCTTCGAGAACGTCTTTCGATCCAGCGCTCAAATTGAACCGTCGTTTCGCGAAGTGGTATTCCCCTTCATCGAGAGCATCCCCCCTGCGTTCAACCCCCGCAGGCACCCCCCAACGATATCGATTTGAACATTAGCGTCCCAGCGCGATAATAGAGCAGCCGTTTATGTACACACGGGCTATCTGCCTCGTACCCGGCTACCAGTCAACGAGCTTCTCTCATTTTTTCCACTCTTTATTCCCTCACTGGGGCCTTTCACAGGCCTCCCTCACTCCTTCGTTTCTCCCTTTGTCATTCCAGCTCCCTACAACGTCGAACTCGACAGCCACGTTCGCACGCACGTTCGCAATCGCCCCACTGTGAATTAATTACCGATAATTTCGCTCGGGATTAGCCTCGCCACTTTTCATCGTTCTCGTTCGACTTTCTTCATTTTTTTTTTATAGAACGCGAGCCGAGCACGGAGCCAATCGGCCGAAGTCCGGCGTACGAGCCGACGGTAATTACAGTAGCGATAATAATAACGACGTTGAAAGAACAGCGCTGTGCCGTTCATGCGACCGCGTTATTGCACTTACAACGAACGATCGTGAAACCAGCCGCACGCGTCAACTGTTCGCGTTGTAAATCGGCCGTGATCGTAAATGTAGGCTATTTTCTCTTGTTAGAGTTACACGTTGATTTGTTGTCCAATCAGTTGATTCTCGTTGTACAGTTACCGACAGATTGAAATTACGTTTAGGTTTATATTATGCTGAGAAAAGTTTGCTAGTTGAATCTTAATATATCAATTGATAAAAAACGATCGTATAAACTGCAGAATTGTGAGTAGATTGCATTGCTCCGAGTACTATAGCATTTTCTCTGCACGTGAATACGTTGCGAATACGACAGTCCCGTGAATTAGTTCATCGGCCGCAGTTACACATCGCATGACGAAAAGCATTGAGGAAAACGTCGTGAAAGATTGAAAATCCGAAACATATTTCTTCCCTTTGTCGTCGGTATATACAATCGCGTGCAAACAGCCATAACGCAATATTTTACGACAATCTAACGGCGAAAAATGATTGTATACATCGCAAATGTACCGTAATGAATCAAATCGCAGGGAATCGCATCTTGCTTCTTATATAGGTACAGAAAAAGAGTGAGAGAGAGAGAGAGAGAGAGAGCCGATGTCATCGATGCAAAATCCGATTCCCGGAACGCGATAAATCGGGCGCGGTTAATCGCACGAGAATAAACGAAGTTTGCCACCGAGGCAGAGGGGTAAGAGGGTCGATTTACGGGTAGAAGTTGGCGCGCGAAATCGGCCGTGAGCATCTGCGGTCGATAATTCGCGTTATAGCGACACACCGGACGGACGAGAGTGGGTGGAAAAATAATAAATTTATTACGCGAACATCGATAAGCGATCGAATCATTAATAACAAGGCTGCGTATCGTGCGATGATAATCATCGAGCGAGAATTTGTCAACAGCCGGGGGATCGTTTTTCGTTCGATCGACTCGCGCGAGAAACGACTCGAGAGCGTAATTTTCCGGCACGTCAATTTATCGTCCATCCCCGTAATGGCGGGCTGGAGGGTGGAGTTAAGGTGTGTGACGAAACAAGGATGAGGTCTCGTGCACGAGCCCGCCTGTCGAAATAAAAAGGACCGATGTATATAGATACAGTAAATAGACGATTGTATACGGGATCGTAAAACAACCGGCGGAGAGTGGAGCTGATCCTCCTACACCCTCGCGATCGACTCTCATCGACACCGTCGTGACGCTGACTTCGCTTTAAGAGACCCGGAATCGCTGAAAATCCGATCTTTATCGAATTTCGCTCGACTACTTCAACTTTCTCGTCCCTCGTCTCTTAATGCCCATGAAGGAGCCATTGATCTTGTTTTTATCGCGATAACCATTAGCTGGAGAATAAAGTGCACCAATTTAAAAGCTCAGGTATTGCAAATCGAAATCACACACCGTAGCTACTATTGGAAGGTGTTTCATCATATTGCGGTAGATGGAAAGCAGAGATAAAGCGATGGTTAGATGTTGACCAATTGAATGACGTGCGAGCATCGAGACTACGTCGACATCGAATGTATTATGTCTTAAATAATAGTGTTTATTTTCGGTTGAAATTCGATATGTAGGTTAGTATTCCTTCGTTCAGTATATTTGGGACTTCGAAGCTTTGAATTTGAATCAATTTTTAGATAGTACTTTTTTATTTTCAAATCTCATTGTTATCATTATATTTTTCTAATAATTATGAGTCATACCGAATTTTAAGTTTTGAATATTTTTCATTTTTTTATATTAGCATTGCGATCGAAAAATGCTCTTATGACTCTATTAATAAAACTGCAAAAAATGTTAATTACGAGTCTTAATTAAGTTCTTCTATGAAACACGAGTTATCAAAACGCTCCAGAAGCGACATCGAACGTGAGTTACTCGAAATTTCAGCGTGTGCAGGCTCCTTTTAAGGACAAATTCGCGTTCCATGTAATTGAGATATGCGAATCCGCAAACTCCAATGCTTCGCATGTCGCGACCCCTCCCGCTTCCTCTTCCGACCGAATTAACGAAAACCCGTTAAATCATCCGACCCGGTGGCACTTTGCGTCGAATTTACATTACAAAGCACGCGAAATTATTTTCCCCTTCTCGAGACTTGCCTTGTGTCGAAGAACTCATCTGTCTGGGCTGTGCGGGCCTTGTCATTCCACGCGCGTTCAAATTTCGCTAAAGCCCGCGGTTGAATTTCAACGTTCGAGTATAGAGTTTTATTTCGAATCCAAACTTCGGTTATCCTATTCATAATTCTTGTTTTCAAACCATACAAAGTACTATTTGATGTTTGAAATAAATCATTAATAACGTGCACATTATTTTACCAATAATTTGTATTATTCATCGCCTAATAAACTTTTCTATCGATTAAAAATATTAATATTCAAACTAAATGGTTACAAATCGTATTATTTGATTAAATTTGCATAAATATGATAATTTAACCCTTAGGGGGCCGGCATTTTTTCTGAAGGTACATATTCACATACTGAAAAATCACAAATACATGATAAATTGACACTAGGTATATACAGCCTATATAATTTCAAAGCCACTGTAGTGGCTATGCCGGCCCGGTACGGAACGTTCAACAAGAAAAATTTTTTTCTGTATTTTTTATATGTTTTATGTTTTTTTTAGACTCAAATCCCTATTTTTTCGTGGTATGATTTCCTTCTTATGGTAAATTTCAAAACACGGAATAATACACAATGCTAATTCACGTACCGAACAAATGTAACGAGTTCGTCGTCTTTTTCGATGTGATGAAAAAGAGTCCTATTAGGGTTCTATTGGTCATAATTATACGAGTAATACCATCGATATGAAAAACATAACGAATTTTAAAAGTGCATTTATTCACGAATGCATACACATTATTACGAGCCACTATAGTGGCGATGCCGGCCCTCTAAGGGTTAAATCCAAAGTCATCCCAATATCGTAATGCAAATTAATTTTCAACTGATTTTAAACGTGAGTAGTTTACAGTTAATTGTATTCGACTATCCACACTTCAATTAATAAAAGCGAAATAACAATAACAATAATAATCGATACTCGCCTTTACAGTACGAAACGGAATAAAAATAAAAGAAAAACACGTATGGGAATGGGAATGAGAATAAATTCAAGGTTTAATGACCATCGCGCGAATGCACAGGATTATACGAAACGCCTTTAAAACCATTAGCCACTCTCGCGTACGGGAATTTCTATTCCGTCCTCCAGCCATTTTCAATCCTTCGTCCGAGGAGTCGAGCTCGCTCGCGGCGAGAGAGGAGACAGTAGGGGCAGGATGGAAAATGCGAGAGGAAAAGGAAGTGAGAGGGGTACACATTCCCAACGGAATGCGGGATTCCAGCATAGGACCTCGAATCCTCGCGAGCTTATTGGCAAAGGCGACAGTCGGTACACGTCCGCAAAGGCACGTGATCGTTATCGTTATCCTTCCGAAGTCCTCCCACCAACCTCTCTTCCTCCATCACCTTCCTCTCTTTCTGTCTTTCTGCTCTCTCTCCCTCTCGCTTTCTCTCCAGCTAACCAACGTCGCGATCCACTTCGGAAATTACTGCCAATTCTGCCCGACGACCTTCCACGACGCATTCTTTGTTCTCCTCTTCGTGTTCGCGTTCTTTCTTCTTTCTCTCTCCTTTTCTCTCTTTTCCTGCTTTTTTTCCTACCTTCGCTCGTTTTTTCATCCTCCCTTCACCCTTTCCACTCTCGGTTCTACTCTCGGAAGCATGGTAAGGATCGTTATCCTCGCCGTCCTTGCGCCCGTAATGGCCGGTAGAGAGAAAAAAATAGAGAGAGGAAGAAAAAAAGAGGAACAGAAGTGGCAACGCGAGCGGCGAGAACAGTCGCCGCGAAAGGTGTTTTGCCTTAAACTGATTACCACCAGTAGAGTTCTGCCGATGCCGCTTGTACTCTTCCTCTCCTTTTCTTTCCTTCCTTCCGTCGATCTTGTTAACACATCTCGTCCAGAGCTTAAAGATCCAGTTGCTTTGTCGCGTGTCATTATTCTATAGACGTACAAGTCGTTAAATTCAAACCTTTACCTTTCTAGTTCCAAACTGTCGTTTGTCGTTTATTTAATTCGTATGCCTTCCACTTGATTTTTGAGAAATACTGTTCTCTTGACTACCTTAGATTGAAAATTTATTTAATAGATTGAAAATATTATTAATAAGTGAATCAAGTAAATAATATCGATATTAATCAGAATGTTAACATTTATTCAGCTAATACTTTTACTCTGTTAGAGAATAGCTACTTTGACTTCATTATACACAAAACTCGAAATTTTTTTAACAAAAATCAACTAGAGAAAAAAACAAGCCTTGGGCTAATTGTAAGTAACCACGTTGGTTCTAACGTTACAGCGGTGGCCGGTAAACGAGGGTGGAAAATTGACGGGCGTAGTTATCGCCTTATTTCCGCGACAAAATCGGCCTTGTTTCGGCAACGTCTAAATTCCCACCGACTCGTGCGCTCGAGCGAAACTTTACGATCCCCGCTAATGGAAAAACATGTCGCAAGTCACCGCCTTCTGCTCGCAATTTTTGTGTACCGTTGCATTATTACATCTGAATATTTACACAATGCGCTCGCTGATTGCGGAAAAAGTATCAGTACGGCACATTAACTATCGCGAATGAATATTTAATATTCCATATCTCTTTAAGTACCCTGTATCGGATTATCGGTTCTCAATAAACTATTCTCGTATTTCGAATTTCTCGATGAAATATTATCGAATGTTGTGTAACTCTTTTTAAGTTGGGATGGTGATCGTACAAAAAAATAAGGAATCACGCATCGTTACTTCAGTGAAGAGAGTTTTATGCAGCAGAATTGCGTTGAAATTAAAGGCGGCGGTATGGCGAAGAAGAGAGATGACGATATATTTGCAGGAAATTGCTAATTCCATGATATTCGAGTTGGAGTTGTCAATTCGTGTTTTTCTTCGTCTACGCGTTGCGAGTATTCCGCTAAGTAGTCGATATTTGCTCTCTCTCTCTCTCTCTCTCTCTCTCTCTCTCTCTCTCTCTCTCTCTTTGGGAAGTCTAGCAACACGAATAATTCACGCAGGCCAATACCGAGAGCGTAAATATAAATCTAACAAGGTGAATTTCGAAAATTCTTAACGACCATCGGCGGGATCGCTTTGAGATCGAGGTAGAAACCGAAAGGGGTTGAAATTCGCGTCATAAATCGCATTAGGTCGAGGAAATCGACTAAGTTCTCGCGGAAAATTTTCTCATTAAAGCTCCGCCGTAGTAGAAGGAAAGAACGGAACCGGTATACACGAGCGAGACCGAAGGGGAGAAAATTCGAAGCCGTTTGTACGGTATCGCTGACCCCGTGAAATTGGAATGCGAGTCCCTCGGGCGCGAGGTTTTCGAGACGTACGAACTCGTATCGCGGATCGGAGCGAGGAGCTACGAGCCAGCGCACGTCCTACAAATCGGATTGAGTGTTAAAATTCGAGAGCCTCGAATTTATCATTCCGATCCCATTATTGTACTAGTTTTATCACTTTTCAAGCTCGATTCGATTCGGACTATCATAATTATATCACGAGCAGAGATTTTATTCATTATCGACGCGCTATTTGCGAGTAGGTTGGTTGGCTATAAAATCTCTCGGGACTCGTAAAATAAATGTCTTCACTGTCCGTAAAATTTGAATTATTCTCTCTCGTTGCATTATTTGGCGATGTTATCTCGCACCCCTCATATGGTACGGCCCTGATCTCCTTGGGGTCCCCGGAACAATATCGATGTACACACGTCGGACGTCCGCGTGTATAGGATAACGTTGCGAAATACTCCTGGACCATTGATTTACACTACGGGCAAGTTTTATCGGTATACGTCCATCAGGGGTTCCGGCGCTCTCTGCCTTCGGGAATCCCCGAGGATATTCCAGCTTCTGGTACGAGTTTCGCACGATTCCTCGCGCACACCACTCCGACTGTATGACCCCGAGGAGAAGGATCCGGGTCACGCTTAATCCCGTCGGGGTGGACAAATTTATGGTTCGTCCATTTATAAGTATATTTCGGTCCGCGTTGCTTTCCTTTCTCTTTATTCTTGCGCACTCAGCTAAACGACGCCACAAGAATTCTCACCGAGAGATTCATCCTCCTTTCATGGCTCCATTCAATTACGTAAGCGGCGACTCGATTATAAACGAATATCTGTTTCAATCTCGCCAATTCGAAATGTCTGGTTGTATGTAAGATCGATAAATGTTTAAATCAACGTATCGATGTATTGAAAATATAGGAGAAGGATGAGAATTGAAGCTACAAAACTTTCTGTATCTCTGGGGTTTTCAATTTCGAAATAAAAGAGTATCAGGCTACATACAGCATGTATTATATGGTAATGGTAATTTTTCAGTACGAGAGCGTGTACCTTTCGGGACAAAAATGGTTCTCCTTTAAGGAATAAATTTCAAAAAATGATACGCCCGATCGATCTAAGACCTTGATTGAGAGCGAGAAATCACAAATGTGGGATGTCTCGGCATCTAATCCTCGAGAGAAATGCATTATTTCGTGTTTGTATATCTTTGCGAGCTGTATCGGATGATTCTCCGGATAAATATAGCGACGTGGCGCTAGAGAGAAGCCCGTTTACGTACATCCCTGTGTCAAATCAATTCGCTCCCCCTGAGCTCTCTCGACTGGCAAACGTTCTTTTGATATTCTGAATCTTTGATGAACCGAGCGGAAGAGGGGCGTGCGCTCGAATTCGTTGAAACAAAAACGCATGGCGTACTGTTATATCGTTGCGAAAATACTCGGGGAATACATTCGCGATACGTACCTCGTGAATAACAGAAATCTAACAATAAACACGAAATTCATCGAGACGCGTTGGTGGAATTCGACACGATTTTCGAGGTTTTCGTTGTTACGCGATGAGTATTCTCGTGTTACATTCGGCAATCGGTTGCTCGCATGGTTAATTAGCGGATACCGGGCTGTTTATCATCGTCTAGGGCATTGTACAGGAGCGAAATTGGGCCGAGATGTCCACCCGTGGGGTTTCGCGAAAAGCCCTGTTGTACGCGTACACACGCAACCAAGATCGATCCGCGTCCTGGGCTATGAATAAGCGAAACTTGGCGAGCCGGAGCTCTTCATTCTCGCTCGGCCAATTAGAGCTCACTCTCCCCATTCTTCCGCGCGGCATCTCGCGAGCGCTCCGAGAAAACTTTTCCGGATGCATTCTTGCTTCGTTCTCGCTGTCCTCCCTCCCCCTCTTCTCTCGCTCTCGCTCGCGATGTCCTCCCGGGGATAAAGAACCGAAGTGGTTTTCCATGGCTCCAAATTGACCCGGGGCCCCTTCATCCTCCTCCCCCTTTTCTTCTTCTTCTTCGAGACTCACCTCGCCTCCGTACCACACCGTCCTCATAAATATTTAAATCTAATGAACTTTACAGACCGTGTAGATTCAAATCAGAACTTCCTGTAACCTTTCCTACTCGTGATGCAGGATAATGCCTCTCCTTTCTCCCTCCTCTCGTCTCTCTACTCCGTCTCCGGGCTCTCGATCGGAAAAGTCCTTCGATTTCGCGAAAAAAACTCGCGTCGTTCCGAAGGGCCGTCCTCAATGCAATCTGCGATCGCTTCAAAATTAATCGACGGACGCGCACCGAGTTCCGGCCAAACTCCCGCCCTACTCTCGAGTTCGCGTGTGCCGGCTCGTGGAATCGAGAGAAAAATTTCGAACCCTCGAATGAAAATCAGTCCGAGTATTCTCGTGTAATATCAGTCTCTCCGCTGGTTCGGTTCATTAATGAAATAGTATTCCATTATTCGGATAATAATAATTTTCAGGCTCGATGACGTTGATAAAAGTGAATATCTCTACACGCATTTATACATCTTGACTTTAATTCGTTTTGCAATCGTGTAATTTATTTTCAAAAACCTTCCGAAATCTAATTTGTAAAATTGAAATTTCACTGATTCTTTTAGTAGGGTGAAGTTACTAATGGAATATTCAAGTCGGCTGATTAATTATTGAAAATTTAATTTTGAAGTTCTTTTTACAAAATATGTATCGAATCGATGTTATTAAAAAATATGCTAATTATATACGCAAATTTCACGAGTATCATTTACGAATACTGTTAACAATACTTCATCAATTAATATAATTAGAGAATTCGAAACATTTATCTTGTTTAATTCAATTAGATTAATTGCTCCATATATTTTACTGATTCTAAAGTTAATTTTTATTGTTAGATGAATAATAAACATGATTGCATGAAAATATTATATTGAAAATAGTAGTTTCACAAAAAAATTGCTTAATAGCCTAATGTTACAGTACAAATCCTAAACGTTTCATCGAACGTTCCGAGAAACAAATTCTCCAGTCTGCGAACAGCAAAGAAGCATGGCGCGTGGCGTTCTTTCGGGCGAGTAACTCTTCCACGTTCGCATGCAATATTGAGGCGAACCTTGACGTGGGGCTCGCTCGCGCGCCGTAATTAAAGCCGCTGAATTATTTCGCGACTCGTTACAAGCCGCACCAACGAAAACGTCGTTAGCGCGCTCTATCTTCCCTCGACCCATCGACGTAAACTAAATTTTCAGCGAGCCCCCCTACTCCGCTCTCGTCGAGTTTCTTCGCCGAAAACTTCTTTCGAGCCCTTTCAGCCGGTGTCAATATTGCCACAATATCGATCTCGGTTCGTGCGCGACTCCGCAGACAATTATTCAATGCCCGCGTTTAGAGAGGAAACAAAAAAGCCATACACCCGCTTGTACGCTCGGTCTCGCTCCGAGGATTTTCCGCTCAACTATAACGCACCTTTTCTCTCTCTCTCTCTCTCTCTCTCTCTCTTTCGCGCGCGCGCTTCCTCTTTTGACTCGCGCTCGCATACCAAGCTGATTTATTTGTTGATGATGAATTTACGAGCGGCGAGCGCGGCAGAAAGGCGAGAGAGCGTGCCCTCTTGTATTCGCGTTGTAATTATTTACGTGGTTCGACTAAACTTGGAATTAATCGTCCGGGCAAATTGAATATCAATATTTCACTGGATACACACTCGCGCCGCGCTATCGGATAAAACTAATGTCGTCGAAACGATAATCGATGTCGCAAATGACGGGACGCTCGTAAATCGTCCCACGAGCGATTTCGGTACGCGCGATGCGTTACTTTAATTGTCGGTCGTTGGTGTAATTGATCGGGAGGGTATGAACGTCATACGGTAATAAACTATTTTCCTCTATCGGGTTGTGTTGCGTTCGTTCTCTCCCCGTTTCTCGAGTTGGAGGGAGTACATTTTTTATTTGCTCTGTTTTTTCGTTTATCTTTTTGATAGCCTCTCCACTAGAGTCTTACAGCTTGTGAACTAGAACCTAATAAACTATCTATCTCTCTCGCCCCGTCTGTACCTTTCGGCTTTCCTTTTATTTTTATGTCGCGCGTTTCGGCATTCCGCGCAAACCAGAGATGACAGTCATCCCCGGGTGGGTGGGTTTTGGGGTAATATTGACACACACGGTAGGAGATAGTGGAGATGGCAAACATGTCCCGCGCATATATTTCACGCGAGCGTGTATGCGTCCCGCATCGCACGTCGCGCTCCCGCTCGCGTCGTTTTATATACAACCGCTCGTCTCCTCTCGCGCGCGCACTAATATCGACGCGTCAAAGTATATACGACGCGGATTTGCGTGCGATATTATGCTCGTCCGTATACGCGCTGTTTCGCTTTATCGTCCCGCTTCTATCCAGTCGCGCCCTTCTACGTGTATATTGAAAACGGCACAATGGCGGACACGTTGATCGCCGCCTGGACAGACGAGAACGCGTCTCTTGTGTTTTCGAGAATTAATTCGCATTCGATTCCGAACAGAAAGCTTAACGCTGCTTGATGGAACAACTCGCGATTCCGAGAGCCTCGAGTTTCCCTCGTGATGTAATTACAGATAGAGTAGCTTTGCGGGGCCAAGTTCCGGATCGTGAAAGAGAGAGAGAGAGAGAGAGAGAAGGGGTGAGGGTTGAATCTTGGAGAGAGAGGGCGCACAATGGAATTATTTATGAAACAACGCACCGCGGAACAGCGAGCACGGTTTACACTGTACCAGTGATAACAACGCTCGATCTAGCCAATTATTGTAGCCCGCGTTAATGACCCTCTCATTTTCGAAAATCGTGTTTCGGATTC
>NCVS01000938.1:6190-65684 GCA_003055095.1 Goniozus legneri
GGGGGGGGGGGTAATAGATCGAGGACGGAAGTGGAAGAGCTTCGACAATAAATTTCGTAAGCACTCGCAATTACCGAGTGACTCGAGTGCGATACACGTTCGGTACTGTTCACCTCTCTCCGGTCGTTCGTCGTAATGGAATACATTTCCGGTCTGCCGCCATGTCGAACGGCATAAGTCTCTCCCAGTCTCTTTCTCTTTCACCCTCTCGCTCTCTTCTCTCTCGCGCGGTCGAGAGAAAAATATCGTTCCCCGATCTGATTCGACATCGGTGATGGAGGATTCGGGCTCGACGACTCGTACTGGAAATCCAGGTGAATCAAAGTGGAAAACAGTAACGTAACGATTCCTCGCCTGACGTTGAAAAACTCGAAACGAAATCCTCGAGATCCAGCGAGGAGTCATTAACTCTATCCTCGAATGATCAGAATCATATTTTAAACGCGTATTTTATCGAGGCTACGCCTCGATAATCTGAGATCAAAGACAATCTGAGATATCTCCTCGAGTTCGCGACTGCGAGGTTCATCGATGTATTAGTCACGGCACTGTTCGAACGGAGATACCTCCGTCGGACGAGGCCGATTGAACGAGGAATGGAGAAGCGAATCCCGGTAATGTCTTAGCCCGAGCGGTATTCTTACTGTATATATTTATAGACGTATAGTATGTACTTATATACTCAACCTCTCGTTCCTGTAATTTCATAAAAAGAGACACCGCTAGGAGCTCCTTTCGTTCGCCGAAACTTCAATCTGCGTTTCTCCGTCTCTGGTTTTTTTTCCATTTACGTCAATTGCCGCGTCGTTATCAAGGCAGAGAGAGAAAGAGAGAGAGAGAGAGAGAAAGAGGAGGAGGAAGGCTACATGACCTGGAAGTAAGAACGTAAGAACGAAAAGGAGGAAAAACAGTTAGCGAGCACCGCAGCGCCGATGGATCCGCGGCAGCGCTGATTAATGGGAAAGCTCTACGCTTGTCTCGCAAAAGAGTTACATTGTTCGAGAGAAAAATTCCCCTCTCTCTCTCTCTCTCTCTCCTCTCACTTTGTTCGACGTTTCTCTCCTCTTCCTTTGCCTAGCTTGCTCGAAACTTTCATTTTCCATCTCCCGACTACACTCGGCCTCGAAATTCGTTTCCGAATACGTACGCGCGAATATCGAGCGGATGAAAAATATAATAATACCAACGCGCGATATTTCACCCCGGAATAAATGTGTAAAATTTAGTACCACCCCTTCCTTGTACCATTCCGCGTGTCCGCTCGAGCGCGTTATAAAATAGATAAAGGATGACTCCTGTCCCACGACCCGTTGGACCCGCAACTCGGAGAAATGTCGTCCACGGGCGTGTAAAATAACTTTCCGAAACTGTTTGAATGCGCGCTTATCGTTCTCTCCCGAGTCGTTGATTCCTAATAATCGGGGCGAGCAATTCGGTGTTCCGCGACGGTCCCAGTTAAACGTCGCGAGTCCGCCATCTCGGTACACCCACGAGCGTGGAAACAATCAAGAACGTTTTATCGGACTACAGGCGGCAACCGACGTTCCGGATCTCCACCTCGCGCCACCTCCAAAGTCAATTGCCAGCGGTGAGAGCTGCCGAATGGGGGCTTAATTGTCGGCAATAACTTTTATCGTCCTCGCGGATGCCGAACGGCTCCTTGATTGCTACACGCTGACGGGCCACTTTCGGCTAATCGAACAATCTAATTTATATATCGTACGTTGACTGATTTACAAACTTCGACGTTTTTTCTGAAACGAGGCCAACGAAAATTTCGTCTCGAGTGAATATATATTCGATATTTAATTATTCATTCTTGAACGAACTACATTCGATTTGCTAACCATGAGGAATTTTATGAAAGAAGAGTTCGTAAAATTCCTGAAGGTTGAAATATAACTTTCTGTTCTAATAAATCAATTTAATAAATGGAATATGAATCGGACAAGTAGAGTATATTATTTCATCGAAATACTTGATCTCCGGTGGATAAATTACCGACTCACGATACTTACTGCTAATCGTGAAAGCAGCCCAGATAACCACCGTTTCTGGGCAACATAGTTGCACAGAAATTGTTTCGTACCGTTTGCCGCTAGGTTGTTAGCAATCATTAGCTCACAAATTTTTATTCGAAAGATGGTGTGGATCTGCAGCCGCAACGTGAAGGCAACTTAACTGAAAATTTATCATCTAATTTCTCTTGAAGTTGTCCGCTAGTTGTCTTTATATTGAGCAGAGAATTGATTTCAGTAAAGTTGACTTCAAATTTCAGCTGTATATTGTCGGTAAGTTGCAGACGAAAAGGTTTGTGGGGAGAACTTGGTGGTATCGATCGAATTTGACTCCGAACGTACCAGGAGTCGGTTCTGTAGAAATTCAACGGAGGAGAATGTTATCATTCTGGCGAAACTGTTACCTTCTGTTACTGTAAATTGATTGCAACTCGAATGACAACAGTTTACTTCATTTCTGTAAATGCAGCAGAATCGGTTGTAGATAACAAAATTAGGACGGCAGAAGAAATTCAATAGTAACTTTCTTCTTTATGAATAAAAGAAACAGTATCGGCAGATAGTAAGCGCCCGATAAAATATAATTATAAAATAAAACATGCTAGTCGCAATTCCCGATCGAGCGTGATTCTCTATTTGGCCTCTCGCGATAATTCTGTCATGAATAATAATATTGTGGACAAATATCGTTTCTACGTTTAATATTTGTGGAGTATTCGCTGAGGGAATTTCCTCGGCGTCGCAGTCGCACTAGCGGAGCCATTTCGAAAGGAAATATAGCAATTTCCATACCCAAGTTAAGTTTCAACGTCGAAACTTCATTACCGACGATCGCGCTCGAGCCGCGAGAGCTTCGGCGAAGATGTGCTTGCGACCATTAGCATCTCAGAGAGTGCACCCCCTCCTCGCCATAAGCAGCATATTCATGAATTAGCTGGCCACCGCTAAGGTCTCAATCTGACAACAAGTATTTCAAAGTAAAATGAGACGAGGGCAACGGATTAGCCTTAAGCCGTCCACGCATATACGAACTCGATCCGCAGGCTCGACACGGCCCAACGAGTTGGCGTGGCAATATGAGGATGTGCTTACCGCGCTACATCCTAATGCGAAACTCAACTAACCGTCGTAATATTCGAGTCCGATATAATTCAATTCGGAATAGTTTGAATTCCTCTAAGTATTTCCATAACTGGATACTTTGTATAATTTCACCGATTTTATTCATTCAGGGATTATCCTCGATTTCGTTAATTAGAAACAAACTCTTCTACACTGAAAATGAAAATTTGTTGAAACTACTTAATATTTATTTGAAAATATAGAAATAAATATTTTGTTCGATTGAATGACAGTTTATTCAGAATAATGAAATATTATTTAAAAGAAAATCAGTGTCTTTAACTCGAACAAATAATTTGTTCAATAATTGAAATATTTATTTGAACGTATGCAACTAAATATACTATTGAGTAGATTCAACAAACTTTTATTTTCAGTGTAGTTGATATTAAAATATTAGAAATAATAAAACAAGTTTATTCAGCTACCACAATATCTGAATATTTTCAATATTCTGAACGATATTTTAAAGAACTCTATCGGATTCAGTCCATCTATAGATTTTTCCCTCGGCGAGGTTAATCGCTAGCGCAAACTCCGTCGAATTTCCGACGTAATTTGCGAGCCCGAGATGCCCGAGGGCGGTGCAAAAATCACGTCGGCAATTGTCACAGCGGGAACATCGTGGAGAATACTCTCTCTCTCTCTCTCTCTCTCTCCTGGTGCGGTACGTGACGGGCCGTACGCTCTCGAAGCGCCGATCTCGCGTTAACAGGAGAGAATATCGAGCACATTCGGGACGTCCCATTGAAAGTTCGCGTGCGCGTACCGTAATCCCGTAATTTCGAGCGCGCGCGTGTCGCAGCGTTTCGAAATGGCGGGAAGGGAGATGCCCCCGCACGAATTCTGCGTATCTTTTCACTCGCGCTTTCCGACGGCGAGATTAAAGGAAGCCATTCGAATTTCGTATCCGATGATCTCATTCGCGCCCGAAGGCTGTACGACGGCGTACTCGGCGGCTTCCTCGTCCTATCGTCGCGTCCAGTGATGAAAATTTCACCTCCCACGGATACAACGTAAACGCGAACAATTTTTAATTGGGAATTCTTTATTCCGTGAATTTCGACGAACGCTGAAAATTCTCGAATAAATCCTGTTTTATTTTTTTTTTTTTCTTTTTACGTTCTGGATTTCGGTATTATACACGCGAGTTATTTGATATTGTACACCGCTGTTGAGCAATCAACGCTAATATCATTGCGGCTGTCCGCTGATTTTAATCGTAACTCGCGGTATATATAACGGCGAAAAATGAAAAAAAAGTTTGTATTCGTTAGCAATCTATCCCTCTCTTTTTTCCCAGCGCCGAAAAATGAGTATTCGATTTGGTGATTAGCATTGAATCTCGCGGGAACGAAATATACGGAGCAGTAGATCCGTGAATTGAAATGTTTGCCGCTAATCAACCGCGCATCGGCGTATAAATTGTAATTTTAACGCCGTGCTCTCGAAAACGTCGTATTGACTAAACGGAAATCGTCGAAACATTTGCCGCGGCTCAACGAAATATTTGCGTTGAATCCTGATACATTTTGTCTGTATAAAGCGCGTGTATCTATAGAAGAAGGGAGAGAGAGGTTGTTATAAAACGACGAGACATCGCAAAACCGAAACACGGCGCATAATAAACGCCCAGTCCACGCGAATTTCAATATGGGTCTCGACCCTTCCCAGTCAACAAAGGCACTTTCGGAAATTTGCGAGAGAGCAAAAGAGAAGCACCGTCCTATTGTAATTCCATTCTACACGTGTAACTCTCTGTAAATTTGCATTCCGTTTGTTCCTTTCGCTGAAAATTTTGCTAACGATAGCTGATTAACATTTACCAGGCATGAAGCTACAGAGAAAAAGTTTGGATTTCATCCAATAGAAATTGGTCCTCGTCTTACAAAAATCATTTTGGTAGTACAGGAACGTAAATTTAGCCGAATGAATTTTTTTCAGTGCAAAGTACCGGAGAGTCGAGAAAAATCGCGAAAAAAGTATCCAAGTTGTTTCATCGTCGCACTTTGTAACGCGCATCTCCGTAGATTACCCAAAAGTGATTCCCAGGCGTTTTCATACGGATGGAAAATTCCTCGCAAGGTGTAACAGCGGAAAGTCTCATTCGCTGAAGACTAGGGCCGTGTATATAGGACAAAGTTTCACAGAGAGCACGGGGTGGGAGGGGGGGGGGGCTTTGGGGTGGAGCGCGAAGTTGTAAGGCCACCGTAACTTTGCCCTTACGCAATGCGCGTGCACTAACGTCAAGTTTAATATCTCGTCAGGAAAATTACGAATTATCCATAAACCCCCACCTAGTCGTGTTACGTAGTTTTAGAAGAAATTAGACCACTCCCAAGTGGTTGTTGCAGCTTAGGAACAGCAAAAGTTCCCGAGTTATCCGAAGAATATGTACACTTCGTCATCGATTAACGTGTTAATCTCTTAATAATTTGGACTTCAAATCGAGAACAATTTTTGAAGGATTTTCAAATTTTTAATTGAACTTGATTCTCTCGATTTTAGTTGGTCGTGTGATGTATTTATGAACGTATCGGTTGGATTTGGCGCTATCGGTTCTAAGATGGCCAGATACCGGGAACAGATTGAAATTCGCCGGACGAGTAGGCCGTTTCATCCGGGTGCTAATGAATTACCGATGAAACGGCAAATCGACACAGCTGCCGCGTCTAATCGATACCACCCCTCCTCGCGACCCATACCTCGATTGTGCATACATTTCATACATTCGCGATACACCGACCGATCCAATTTCAACGGCCGCTACGAAAATTTTCCACTTATTAGCTGGCTGCCCACATCGGATAAATATCCGTGCCCCGCAATTACCGCAGGCTTTCAAATCGGATTCAAAGTATATTAGTCTGAGAAAATTGTATTCCCACCACTATAAATCAGATTTCGAGAGAAAAAACTTCAGACTCGACGAAAGCAAATTTCGATACCCCGCGTCGGGATTTAAAATCATTTTTCAAGAAAGCCTCGTACTATTTTCCCTCCTACAATGCTCGATCGATTAGATTATGAATCGTTAACCATTTATCAAAGCTTAGCACTGCGAACGGACCAGACTTCGAAAAAGCTTAAACGGTTATATTCACCTTTGAACGCAAAAACGAGCGCGGCCTTTCACGCCGAACCTTTTTTCGTCACACTGTAAAAGGCGTTCCCCATCGAACGTGCGAATAAGAGAGAAGGAGAGAGAGAGAGAGAGAGAAATTCACGCAGAATTTTCATAGCTCCGCGTACACGATCGACTGACTCCGTCCACCCGCCCCTCGTCTCATCCTCTCGATGTTGATGGATGGATTCCAGGTCGGCTTCCAGATACGCCGGTTCGCTCTCGAAATCCGCGGAGCGTCGATCAATTTCATGGTCTCGAGATGAGGAGGGGGGAGCCTCACGCTCGCGCGTCTCGCGCTATTACTCGCCTCACTTTCGACGTATCACTCGCTCCTGGCGCTTTTTTTCCCTACCCTTATTGACGCTTCCTCGCCGACTCCTCGTTCTCTCCTTTCCACATTGCCGAGAAGCAGATTCGAGCGGCAAACATTTTATAGATCGGCCAACTCGAGAATGGGGTAGAGAATTTTGTGTAAAGGAGCCTGGAATTTTCTCGGAACCGAACCACTCAGCGAGCTCGCAAATTATCGTCGGGTATCATATTACAGGGTATGCACCACTTTGATCAGTCCGCATTGTTTAAAAATTTTTGAAATTCATAACGCAAAAAGTTGAAATATTAAAATTTCTGAGATTGAAAATTAAAGAGACAATTTGTAACTTGATTGTAATTGGGGGCTGCTTGAATGTAAGGCTTCGAAATTCGTAGTTCGATTTAAAACAAAAATTGACGACGATACTGATTGACCGTGAACTGCTTAAATGATTTATACGGAACGAGTCGAGTCCCTGAAATACTCGATAAGATTGATATAAATGGAACACCCTAGGCATATGTATATCGCGCAAATATGATTTTGCAAAACACACGACAGAGGGATATGCTCGTATATAAGGAAAGCAAATAGCGAGGGAGGGAGAGAGAGACGGTTGTCCGTTATTGACACACACGGCTCATATTGCTGCGTCTTTCGTGCGAATATACGCTGCGAACATCCATTTCCCTTCCGCAATGGTTCTTTTTACAGTGCTAGCCGTTGGAACTAATAAACTCAAAGTTCCCGGCTTCGGGAATTGTTGACAAAGGCACGAGTTCTTTTTAGCGGAAAGCAAATTTGCAGTCTTTCTTTAACTCTCGGGATACTTCCCCCAGTTACAGTTATTACTTCTCGTTTAAAAAATTTCGAAGCTCTCGCGACGAATGGCAAATTAATTTCATCGAGTGGGTTTCTTTTCGAACATCGGGCAATTTGAGCGACTCCTTAGTCGTCGTCTATGGTCTACGTTAATAGCGCGCGAACGAGCGACAAATCGAAATTAATTTCAATGCGGCGTATTGTAGATCGAGCCGGCAAGAAAAGGGGCACTTGGCCCGTGAACGTGCGCGCGAGCGCCGCAAATCATGTTTGCCAAAGTTTATTGCCGACGGTATTCCCGCCTCGGCGAAAGATGTTTTGCCGTATATACATACGGTGTGTGTATACATCGCGTACCGTGCCGTTGCCAAACTCCCTCTCGTACATCGGCCGTGTAACGAGCGCCGCCGCCGCCGCCATTTTCATCCCCCTGCTTCCCGCATATTCGAAACTCACAATAGCGGCTCACGAACTTGGCAGCCCCCAGTGAATTTTCCTCGCTCACTCATTGCGGTTTTCTCGCTCATTTGCCAACTGCGCGTTAAAGCTCTTCCCGAGTTTCAAAGAGATTCTATATTTGCCGAAAGAAGAGCGCGTGTTGATCTTGCAATTAGGCTCTATGCTATCTCGGTATTGTACATTGAATTTCTTAGTCCCGTATTAATTCATCGAGATTTTAAATTGAGATGATTTACGCGTATAATGTTTGAACGAAAATTTAATCTGTATATTGTTGAATTCTTTTATTTTAATAACGACGACGTTCACGATTTTAATAAGCCGTGAAAATCGTACAATCAGGTAAAGGCAATATACAATTAAATTTAATTTAATTGTTAGGTCACAAGATTAAATTCGAATGGAAAAATTCAATTAAATGTGTAGTATTTTCCTAGTGGTCGAAATTAGGAAACGAGCCACTACCTACTACAATCGATTCTGTTCACTCTACCTTATGACGTTTTTCAAGACGTGCATTGGATTTCAATGTAATTTTAGAGCCACGTGCGAAAGGAAATGTGGACCATTAGAAAAAAATTTATATCCACGCACGTTTGCTTTCGGTATGATAGTGATTGATACGACTGATATTGATCGACGGCGAATCGCGTGAGTGTTGTACACGTGTAGCCGTATTTATGGACCTATACTACTTGAGCGTACACGTGTCCCCACTTTCGGCTACATACGCGGTTTGATTTCGCGCCATTAGATATTATTGCATATTGAATAATGATTTTGGTGTATCGATATATTCGAGAACTCCATTTTATCCATTTTAAAATTCTTCTAGCACCGGCTGCTATTTACCCAGAGAAAAATTCTTGTTATGCAGATTTCCATCATATACATCGATAAAATTTGCAAATGATTACCGGATTACTTCACAAAATTTTCCGTACATCTGCCTCATTGAATTAATTTCGTATTAATTTATTCCCACTCACGCGGGATACTTGAATTAAATCAGAATGAATACTCCGTTAATTTTTATCTCGAACAAATAGAATATTATTATTTTTGATAAGCCAGTTACAGCGTTAAAACTTCAATATCTCAAAAATACCTCGAGAGGTCTACATTTATTCTTGCTGTTCTTTATTATTCGCCATAGCCGTGAATGTAACTACGGCGAAACTGTCGCGCGTGTACACGCGCGTTACGTGGACAGCTCACGAGAAATCCATGAATATGCATCATTGATCTGCTAACGCCGCGCTTAATCTCGTACCGACTCCGATATAACGTTTATCTACGAATGGTTCGCGTGGATCGTTGCTGCTCGGCCCAACCGGCCAGATAACCCCGGTGTGAATACATTCGCTATTAACATAATCAACGTTCGCGATACCGTTCGAAATCGAGCGTAAATAACAGTTTGGGGCGAATAAAAATGATATTCGAGATCGAGAGAGAGGGAGCGAAGGGCGAAATTGTCGATTCAGCGCGAAGGGAGTGGGAATATCCCGACTACAGGAGATACCTCGCGTGAGTTTTGAATCGTATTAGGACCCGATTACACTGCTCATCTGGAAAGTTATCTAATTAGGTTCTTCCCATGTACAGTAGAATTTTTCTAGTCGGGATTAATCTAGCAAAAATGAGATATCAACGTCGGCCCTTGTATTATATATTTCTCTCAACCTTCTTTGAAAAGTTCCTCGACGTGAAAAAAAGCCCCTCGCGCGTGTAATGAGTCGCGCTAAACTTGCCGCAAACGACGACGCCTGAAAAAAACTTTAGAGTGCGCCGGCGAAATATACAACGAGCTCGCGGAAAAATAAAGTTTCCCGCATTTCTCTTCTCGCTACCGCGGTACGTTTCGCGCCGAAGCAGCCAAGGAGTTTTCCCCCAGCCCTCGCCTCTCTCGCGGAGCTCCGCTCGACAGCGCCGGAAATGATAATCGCGCAATTGGTAATGGGAAACAGAAAAAAAAAGAAGCAGGAGCATAAATCCGACGAATTAGGAACGAGCGATCAATCCAAGAAGTTCGGGGTCGAAATGGAATTAGCAATTCAGATGTCGATTATTTGCATCTCTTTGAATACCGTTTTTTTTTTTTCTATTTTTTCGATATCGCGCGGAAAATAAATAATAATACAACGAACGCCGCGTGCGCTGATTAATCAAAGACGGGGGAACAAAGGAATACGCGAGAACGAATTTTTCAGTTCGCGCTCTACGCCGTGATGAGAATTTCTACGGCACGCGGGGGAAAAACAAAATATTGTATTTTCGGAGTGATGTGTGCATGAGGGACGGGAATTACGGGAACCGTGACGCGAGCACTCTTCGTGCATGACACGCCGCGTGGATTTCCCGAGCCGGAATTTTCCGAAGCAGTAGCATTTCTGCATTTTTCTTTATTGAATGCGGTGCGCGCCAACGACGGACATCACAGCTCCACGTGTCTCCGCGCGATGAGCGAATTCTCTGTTGAAGCGCGAAATACCGAAAGACATTTCGCGGAATGGCGATACCGTGTGTTTCAATACAGCGCGGTGAAAACTCGTCCGTGAACGTGCATCAACGCGATATGACACCGCGTTTCGTTAACAAGAAAAATTTTTCCTCGATCGGGCCCATACCGGGTGTTTCCTCACGATCGTCCGGAATCAACATTGCCGATTATTAGCATTCTCAAACGAAACGGTGTTGGCTCGGCTGGTTTAACATAAAAAAATATCAAACGAGATTTAATTAAATTCAACTCATTTTTCATCCCGGGCTAACGAATATTCCGGGGCGAGCCGGGTACACTCGGGGAATAAATTTTGTTTGTTGATTGAAACGAGACACCTTGTATATCCTACTCCGTGGAGCCGGGTGAAGGTTTTCGCGATAGCTCATCTATAAATCGTCCTATCTTATGCATCTTTGTTAACGCCTCCGGGGCGCGTTAAACGCGCTTGTGTAATGTGCAAAGAAGGCGGTAAGATCGACCGATTAAAAGCCTTTAAAGGCGAGAGTACGCTCGCCGTTGGGGTCTCTTAAAATCGCGCCGGAGAATATTCAGAACGTGTAGCTCGGCTAGCGGAAAAAAAGTAATACGATAAATTACGATTGGTTTATCCGTACAACGTGTATACATACGATTTTTTTATCGCTCGACCGGCTCGACTAGAACAGCCCAGGGCGAGAGAGACGCGGCGTGCCGGCGAGCCCCCGTCGTTTTAAATTCAAATGATATTCGAATATATAATAGGCGAGATTGCAACACGGCTCTCTATGTATCAACATCCCACCGCCGACGTATTTTCTCCCTTTCCTTTTCCGCGATCGAGTCTCCTGTTAGTCAAACAAGCCGCGATATTCCGCCAACACCGGCTTGATTGGATTTCTCGTATCGAGGCTCTAGCTGCCTCTTCCGCGTTTTGCGTGTGGGGGAGAATTGTTCGCCGGTAGACGCTAATCGATATCCAGAAGCGATAATTCACCGATTTTACTCGATTCGTTAAAGTACTTTGTTTACTCCGCTTTCGGAGTCGGAGATTACGATTTATCCCGGTTGATTGGAGTCGCAATTAAGAGAAGAGAAAAAATTCAAGTGGACCTGATTATGAGAACGAAATTTTTTTTATCTCGCCAGGGTGAATGAGGAATATCGAAATATTCGGTATCTGGGAATATTTCGAATCTTTCCCCGAGTCCTCCGGGACTGTAAAACGTTGCCTCGCGTTCTCTCCTTCTGTTCGTCGAATCCCATGACGGTTGTACGGTGTGCCAAACGGGTCGCCAACCCGCCAAAATGAAATTCTTAGCCGGAGAAATGCACTCGTCTGCGCGCGCGGTTCAACGTTCAGCCGTTCGAGAGTGAAATCGATCGGCGGAATATAACGGTCTTCGTATGTCGCTATTCGAATTACGGTTCGAGTACAAGAAAGAAAGAGAAATAAATGAAATCGGGACGAAACGAGGGAGAAATTTCGAGACGATATTACGAGTATCCGTGATTTCCTTGCCAGGGAGATTCGTACTCTCGGCGAAAGAATAATCTTGTCGTTCTTGGAACGAGAAAAACTGGCGTTTTTCTTGCGCGCAATTGGCATCAGGGAAGATTTTTTCTCTCTGCCAGGAGTGAGAACCGAATGGGCGGAGCTTCCATTATACGCGAGTATATTAATCTATTGAACGGGTTTAATAATCCATAAACCAACGCGAGTGAAGAAATCCTCAAGTGTGTTTTAAAGGCGAACTGTCGGGACGCTGCGAGAGTTCCTCCAGTCGGTATCGATCCACTAATCCGACCTCCATATATAGCGATATTTTTCTCTCTCTCTCTCTCTCTCTTTCTTCCTCGAACGCGTCAAGACGATACGAGTTGACTGGGCACTCGAGCGACGGTAAGAAGACGGGACATGCGGGCTGCGCGTCTTCCTGAACTCGACCAGCTGAGTAAAATCAAGCTACCCCCACCCCCTCCTCCCCGTAGGGTAGTCAGGATCCACGGAATCTCGACTTTCTGTCCCACTACACAAAATTGAAAACTATAAATTCGCCGTCGCATATCCGCGAGCGCGTACTATCGCGGAAGATTTAGAAGATCGCGCATATACAGGGTGTTCCAGGGCTGCATATTTTACGCCAAGCTATTGGACATTTCGTTTTTTGAATTATCGCGCATCCACGATTGCTTCTTTGAGGTATGGGTGGGCATATCCCCCTTAATTCCTATCCTCGCGTATTTCTCAGAAAGTACGCTGCTGAAAACTTCTGTATTGAATTTCAATAATATGGGAAACAATACGCTGAAATTCTGTGGAATTTCAAATATAGAATATTAATCTTGAAACACGATTATAAAAACGAATCGTTTTTTGTGTTTAATTTTTAAATCACGAAATTTTTAGAACTTGGATTACATTTTGTAGTAAATTTTAAAACTTTCTAAAAACGTAAAAGAGTTTGAATAAAAGTAAACTGTTTTGTTAATAGCAATATTCAAGAATTTTCTGTCGAAATAGTAACAAAAATGTAATTCCATCGATTTTTCTCGCTTTCAAATTTAGCTTTCTAAGACACCTTGTATGAAGTCCCAGCCGACGCGGGGAGCAAAGACATCGCTCTCGCGCTATTACGCTTTGTTTATGCACGGCTTATTTGCCATGAAAGCGTTATACCAGCGAATTATCGTTCTTTGCATTTCCCTCTCTATACTTTTCCGTTCTTACGTGGCCTTGACGCAAGAAACGAGGAACGCAAACAATATTTATCGATAGGAAAAAATTGATCGCGAAACGTAAAAATCGATTGCAATCGTTGCGCTGGCTGGCGGACTCGGCGATTTTTTCGCCACTCGATAAAAAATGCAGGAATTTTTGTCAAGGAGCCGCGCTCGATTTGACATTCAAATAACGCGTTATTATTCTCGGCGCACGACCCGCGTTCGGTTTAATCAATCGTATCACGCCGCTGTATTTCATCGCCGATGTGAACGTTCCCTCTCGCGGGCTTACTTTGTTGTCGCGTTTGCGTTGCGATAAAAAAATTAAGCGGAGGGGGGTAGAGGGGGCGTTTGGCACGCGAGGACACGTCGATTAACGCGAGCGATAATCTCACGTCAGGGGCTGTCCGAGTCGCGTCGATACGATTGAAATCGTGTCGTACAATCGCGTCCAGTATTCTCGAGCTCAACCCTTTTTCGTATCTGGCTATCTCGCTGAAGCAAATTTTTCCCGCAAACGCGAATCGACAACAACCTCTCTATCTATTCAATTCTCCCCGAGATTCGATCTTATCTGCATATACGTTCCCTCTCGATAATTTCACACCGAAAGAAATTTGACAGTTTGATCGAATTATTTTGAATAGTTGATATTAACAAGAACGAATAATGTATTCCACTGTTTTATCGACTTCGTTCTCATTATACGGTACGAACTTTTTGAAACTATAAAAACTGGTAAACAAGACGTCTAATTTCGTTGATTGCAAAGGCTAATGAATCGTGATCAAAGTATAACGAAACGCGTCTTATTAGTACGAGAATGTTTCGTTTCTGCTTTTTCGATAAATTATTGAAGAGAAATTACCACGGCACGCGTTTGAAAAATGTAACTAACGAGATTCCCAGTAAGGGAGATTCCCTAATTAATAGTTATACTACGTTTATTTTCATTATTCCGTTAATGACGTACTCGAAGCGTGCGCGTTTCGGGCGAGTGGTCGAAGGGGTTGAAGCGAGTGGAAAGAGACCGAGAGGGAAAGAGACAGATATAGGGTTCGACATGACGGCGGCCTTGCCGGTATTGTCGCGATGTCGACGCGGAGTCTGCGCTCGAACGAGAAACTGGACGAGTGGAGTGAGGCAGAGAGAGAGAGAGAGAGAGAGAGAGAGAGAGTGAGAAATAGTAGATGGGAGGGGTGAAAGGAAGACGGAAACCAGGAAGGATCGCCAGCCAGTGTAGAGAGGGCGAGAGGGAGGTAGGGAGAGAAAGAGAGAGAGAGAGAGAGAGAGAGAGAGAGGGCGGGAATTAGGAGTTGGAGAGGGTCGAACTGGAGAGAGGGAGAAATTTCACTCTCTCGCTCGCTCGCGAACCTCCCAAGCGCCCTCTTTCATCCTCTCCCTCAGTCCCTCGCTCGTTCCCTCTCTCTCGCTCTTTCTCTCTCTCTCTCTCTCTCTCTCTCGCTCGCACGCTCTCTCATTCGAGAATTCGCAGGCAGCAGACAGCCAGTCGCTTGGCGTTCGTTCACCGAAGTGGCCCGATAGCGCGCACCACGTTAAACGACCGACACGCGTACGTCCGTACACCCTCTCGCGATTTCACGCAATGTGATCAACTTTTTCCTCGATTCGCTTCGAAAATGGGAGGGAAAATACAAGCGACCGTTCGCCGACGTCGTCGTCGTTTCGCCATCGCGCACTCGTCGATTTGTTGAAACATTTTCGCGCAAAAATCAGCGTTTTCGGTTTTTCCGCTCCGGTTCGATTGATTTTTCGTTACGAGCTTCTGCGCGGAATCCACAGGTATCCAGACGCGATTGGACGTCTATGACAGAGCGCGCGCGATCGCGCGCTCGAGATCGCTTCGTTTCCTTTAAAATATACGGCCCCCGATGCGTATCGCGAGTGAATCGTCTGGACTCCGCTCGTCTGGTGCTCGCAGTTGGATATCCGTGCGAGTATTTCGTTCCGAGAGAGTACAAGCTACACTCGATTATCCGGACGAGGAAAATTCGGGAGAAAAACATTTTTCGGAAGCCTCTCTCCCGGGCTGTCGTGCTCCGATAAATATCAGGCGAAAAGAGGCCCGTACAGTGATTGATCGAGAAGGGTGCGAAGTTCTCGCGTGAATAAAGAATAACCATACGCGAACAGCGACGGAACTTTTCGCGCTCGACGGCATTCACGCTGGATGCATTGTTCGTTCGCCGAAAAAGAGAATCGCGAGGGTTCTAATAAAATTACACGAGCCTTTTTCGGAAAGGCCCGTTGAAAAGTGAGGGTTCGAAAGTGTCGAGAGAAAAAAAAATGAACTTTTTGGAGAAGCCAATGGAGTGCACTACAGACTTTTCGGTGCGCGCTATTAACCTTTGAGGAGCGTCAACCAGTCGTATAAAGAAGAGGCGTTCTTTTATTTTACGATCGAGAAGGACGAGACGGAAATCGAGTTCGATAACCCACACATACAAACTGACTTTCCAGCAATTAAAGCCGGACGGTGGCGGAGTCCGATAATCCGATACCAATCGCGCGGCAAAGCATATCTCGGCGATAACGAGAGCTTTGGCGATAAGCCTCGGGACGGCGAGATCCGGCGAAATTAAAGAAACAGAGGAGGACGAAGAAGCACATTCTCGATTAACGCGGAAGAGAAATTCCCACGGATGTATCCGAGAGTTCGAGATAATGGAATTTGCGTAGAGGAAGAATCGCGATCGAGATAGAAAGCATTCTCCCGGCTATGCCCGTCTTGTATTTTTCGTTTCGTATATCTCGCGGTGGATATACAATCGAGCTTACGTAGAATGTCGGGAGTAGCATTGAATGGCTCGGCTTAAATCTGCCGGCGGCGCGGATTCTGTTGAGCTCGTACGTTCGCTCGTACGTGTAATGGTGCGGGCGATACGTCGATACGCTGGATGGACGAGTGACGCGATGTCGCGCCACGACGGATACGTCGCGCACGCTGACGTAGCGCGCAGCGCGTCAGGAATTCGCCAAACTGCGTTCTTAACGGTGCGCAAGTGCCGCTGCTGTCGTTTCTTCGTCGTCAGATACACCGACGTGGATTTTTGAGAGATTTACCCGGAAACGTGGTTTAGTTTCTTTTTTCGCCTCCCTTCTCGCGAATGTCACGAGAATTCGCGGAATCGCGCGATGAATTAGCGATGAAGCGCAACCCGCTCAAGATAATTTAGCGCGAGTGATATATCGGTGAGTGTGTAATTATTGTTGTCTTTTAATTTGTCGAAAACCGCGGATCGGCTCCGATGGATCGATCGAGTGAAAAGAGATGCGAGGTAACGTTCGTCGCTGTCGATCGTATCAACATGGTGAGTGCTCTAATAACATCGTTCTTCGTTGACCGTTTTGTACGATTTCAAAAGCGAAATCTTATATTCTATTGAAATTTTAATCATCGATGGAAATTTTTAATTCGATTCATTATTTGTACGAGTGATTCGTAAAATTCGTAATTACAATCATCCAAGTATTTCACTTCGAAATCTACAAAAATATTATTAAATGTTGAATTAAATTGAATGATCGATATTTCTACTGTATGAACCTTCATTATGAACAATTTACATTTTCTATTGAATATGAATTCGTATTATCGCGATATCGTAAATGCATAATGAAATAGTCTGTGAATTTACGAATCGGGATTTGTCGAATGAAAGAAATATTCATCTCTGCGTAAAATGAAAACCTTTTCAGTCGGATTAAAAATTTTTTACATTCAAAAAAGTTAGTACTATTTTTAAAATAAATAATTAACAAATGTCATTCAACGTAATAAATATTCATGAATAAATTCGTTGTGAACATTTTTTCTTCGACATTCCTGTCTGAGACACACTATATCCCAATTTGCTGAGGTCAAGTAAGGTAAAATCAATCTACTCGACGAAGACAGAAAATTCGATCAATGCGTCATTTGATTCGCAATTCGCATTAACGAGTTCATTCAGTCTCAAACTCGATACAGTTGAATTTCTTCGCTAAACAATGTTCAAAGAGTCATCGACGTTTAACGCGTACCAAATGTGATCGTTAAAAGACTCCCTCCCCTCCAACTGAGACTTCGAAGAAGGGGAGGGAAAAAATAAACTCGAATCGAAATGAGATGGGGGCGGTGATGGAGGATTCGTGTAAATAATTTTTACACCGCTCATTAAACACCGGACACAAACGAAGAAAACTTTTACGAGGCCGTGGATGGAGAGATAGAGATGGAGAGAATTAAATCCGCTTTAAATTTAACACCTTTTTAACTGAAAGTTTAATCGACGCGACCGAAAAAGTTTCGCCGCCGAGGATTACAAAATCGATATAATAGATGCTGCCAGAGCTCTCCCGAGGTTAATTTCAATTCCTTTTTTTTTCTCTTCTCAACGAGAATTAATGCTCTTACGTGGCGACGATGTATTAATAGCGAGAGGACGTACCGGCGAGTTAATATTTTATCCGAATTCCAACTCGAACGTAGTCGAGTATCGTTATCGCCCTTCGACGTTTATCGTCCGCGGAAGTTGCATCGCGTGCACGCACTGATCGTGAAATTTCCATCTCTCGTCGAGGCCACGTTCTTCATTCATCACGCAACGTCGTTGGCCAAACATCGCGAAACTCGCGCTGGGTCAATGTCGCAGTTTCAATCGGGCGAGAAAAATTGAGTCGTCGCAAAATCACTCGATTATTTTTTTTAACACTCGGGTAGGAAAATTAATTCGAAATATACACCGGGAGTGTTTGACAGTTTTGATTAACTGTATTGAATAGTAAACTGCAGTATATAGTCAGATTTAATGATTTTCCATTAAATTCGAACCAAACTAGACTGGTTATAATTACAGTACGAAATGATGATAAAATTAATGGCATATTCGACTATTTCGTTGGTTAGATAAATCAAAGTTTCGTTTGTTTTATTGTTGGTATAATATATATAGTTATTATTATTGGTTTTTAGAACTATTAAGGTTGTTCGGACAATAGAGCACTTTAAAAATAGAGAATTAAAATTTCAATATGTTATTCATTATTAATAAATACATATGAATTCGCTTTTTGAGGAAGATGTGACGTATAGTTATTGAGTAATTAAATATTAAAATACCGTGATTTAATATGCAGAGCATAGGAAACGTCAATTAAATTCTTATACTTTGAGTTATACTATAGTTGCTCTGTAAAAAGATACAAAAACAGAAAACTGTTATCTTAATAAATGAACTATTGTAAAATACGTAAAAAATAATAAAAAAGCATTCTGACGAAGGCTTTTAGAGATATTTCAACAAAAAGCACAGATAGTCCACAAAGAATTCAGCTTGCGAAAGAATAAACGAGTCAAAAGATAGCTTTTCGCTATTATGTATAAATAAATAAACAAATTAATGTTTCTCAAATGTTCACAAATAACATTTAAATTAAAATAATAAATTTACATGTTCAAACTTTTTATTTTATTAAAAGAAAAATTTAGATTTTATTTATGACTAATACGGTACCATCCGAACAACCTTAAAGATCTCTTTTAATTATGAAAAATGGTAAATAAGACAATTAATTTTTCAGCGCATAAACCCACGAAGTGTTGTTTTGACTGCGAGTTAAGCGAATAATGAAAATTCAATCGTTACACCCGGTTCTCCTAATTTCGCTTATCTCTCGAGTTCAAGGGCAGTCGAATCGAAACGGCTGGGAGGTCCATGGGAAATCTAAGTATCCTGGTGAAGCCCAGCTTTGCGAATTAAGGGCTGGTGTATAAATAATCGAGGTAGGGAAGGTAAAGGGTGTGTCACCAGAGGAACACGAAGCGAAAGGGAAAATTCCTTCATCGTGCTTTCACCGCACTCTTTCCACGCGTCTGTCCCTCGGCACGTCACCCGCCTGTCGTTCTCGCCCTCTTCCTCCTTTTTTTCTCCGCGAGCTTCTTATTCAGGGACGCCCGTGCGCTTATTAACACCAATTTTAATCCATCCGTTCTCTCCTCTGGCACGGAGCTCTCGGAAGAAACGCTCGATCCATCATCCTCTCTCGTCCCTCTCTTTCCCCCCGCGTCCATTAAAATTATCCGGATCTCGATTCGTCAGCCGTAATTTTTTTTCTTCCTCCTTTATTTACGCAAGAATCGCAATAAGCCGCGTTCCGGCGCGAAGAGTGGATTCTCGGGAGAAGGTATTTCGGCGAAATCACCTCATCAACGACGAATTTACATACATTTCGCCGAGTTCGAAACCCCGGCCAAGTTCGGTTGCGCGCGTAGAGAATTTCAGGAGAACGTGAGCTCGTTAATTCGGCTTCGATCGTCATTGCGAAAAAAAAAAGAAAGAAAAGTAAAAGTTTGGCGGGAAACGAGCGATTTTCCGACGACGCGGTTTTCTAATTTCGAAATCTCTCGTACGAGCGCGTCGTCCAATTCCGCGCAAAAATCGTTCCTGCGAGACCTCCGGCTTCGTTTTCGGTGCGCCGGTGGGGTCCTTTTACTGCTTATATTACCTATCGTAACGTCGGCTTTATTGCCGCGTTATACCCACGATATGCAGCCATATTCGAGAACGGATATGGCGAATTATTTTTGTATCACGTGGCGAACATTCGCGTGCAGTAATGGCACTCGTTCGATATAATTTCACGCCGTCGTGTTCTCCCGACGCCGACGTTATAATAAGAGGAATAAAAGAATCGTTTTTAGTTGGCGCCCGTGATCGATAAGTGCGCGTGCGTATACGCGTAAAATTTTCACGATATCCCTCGTAAATATAATTTATTTCCGATATAAAATTATCTGTCGAATAAGCTGATGGTTTTTGGTTTCCTTGGTAGTGTATGAAATCTCGAAAAGAGATTAATAACAATATTTAATGAGAACACGATTGCGAGATTACGGAGTTGGCGAAAAATAATTTTGCGTTATAAATGGCCGTAATTAGGTTAGCTAGTCGAAACGGCTTGATTAATTCGTTCTTTTTACTCGTAGTTTGCGATCTTCATGAAGCGAGGAGAAAGAATTTGTAGTCGAGAGTTAGATAGATTACATTGATACGCTCAGTCTCGTTAACGCGAATGAATTCATTAGTCGAATCTGAAAATCAGAGATAAACATTCTCAACATATTTCAATTTCTTTTTTTTTTTTTCTCCAACAGTTTCCTTGCGTAAATCGAGCTCGGAAATCAAAAATTCCCAGATAATGTCGCAACTCCCTCGCACGAGACTGGCGCATTAGCGGAGCTCCTCGCTAATTGCTTCCGATTAATTACGTCATTAACGGCGGCTCGAATTAATCCGAGTCGTCGAGCTGACGTCTTTTTCGCCGCGATGTCCCCACGGTGTCTTGCCGCGCGCGTCCGCGCAACTTGCCTCGGCTATCCATCTTGCGCGGTTTCATCCTCCCCGTAGACGAGACTTTAGGAACTATAATACCCAGCGGGAAATGGCTCGCGATCGCGTAACCACGTTTTGCGAAACACCTCGACGCTCGATTTTACGCCCTCGCGTCACCGAGACAGTTTCGTCAATAATTCGATAAAAGGCACCACCAAGAAGATTATCAATTCGGAGCTACTCTATTTTAACTTATCAGCCAATTTCCAGAACGCAAAATCTTCCCGCAATTTTTGCCGTAAACTCATCGCGAATGGATTCATATCGCGATCGACTCTCCCCTGAATTATCCTCAACGAGCAAACAGAGAATCTTTTTTCAGATTTTAATCAGATTTCGCTATACCAGAACAAATTCAAACATCGAAACGATCACAACGAAGCGATTGTTTGACCTGTCGAAATTAATTTATCCCGGGCAAACAAATTGGTTCGATCAAGTAAATAGCGATATGAAACTGAAATTTTGCTCTTTCTTTTTTGGGTCAAATATGAATTCGGACTCGCGTATTATCGATAACGTGTATTCCGGATTCCGTGGATGGGCGGTGAATACTTTTGGAACGGGAGAAATTCGGCCACGCGATCCGAAATTCCAGTGTTTCGGTTAAAACTAGCCAAAAATCTCGTCCGCCGAGTTCACCGTGAACAGACCGCGCCCGAGCGGTTAAATTATTCGCGCTTTTGTCGCGTGGCTTTCATTCGGGAGCGTCATGAACGCACCCCTGGACTCGCGCTTGAATTCCAAGCCCAGATGAGGAAAGTTCTCACCGGTGGCTCGAGATTTGTTCGACATCGATGCAAGTTTGTTCGTTACCGGTAACCGACCCTTTGCGACTCAACTTTCCAACTGCAACAGGAGTGGATGAATTCGTTTCGTCCAGAAAGGGCTCGAATTCGCGCATCCCTGGCTGTCGAGGGCGCTTGATACAAATTTTCAAAATGGTAATCAAATTCTGAAAATATTTTCGTCGCCGATAAAGAGAGGGTTCCTTCCGAAATTTCCAGTCCGTTTATCGCATTGTATTCGAGAAATAAATTTATTGTAAGAAGTGTGAACAAAAATCACTTCTTAGGTGACACCGCGTATTATGATTTTCATGTATGTTCGATTGAGGGTCGGATTATACAACCTTTCACTTCACTTGTACTAACAATAAGTTCAGTCGAGGGTCATTCTTCGGCGAGTGGAGACACTCATGTCACTTTGCGATATAAAATAAAAGAAATTCTTACAAAAGACTGATTACTTAATCCCATATTCCTCGACAAATTTTTTTTAAATTTCTCCCAGTTATGAAAAATACATGAAACAAAAGATCTAAGAACCCGAACTAGGCTACCCAGGAATATTAAAGATTGTCTCGGTTCCCAACTAGACAGGACTCTTGAATTCCTCTCCTGTTCTAATACGATCGAATTACTATGAAATTATGAACAACTGACATATACTTATTGTATAATCAAGCAGTTTCTTCTATTTATTTATTATATATTATTGTGTATCTTAGTCGCTAATAACCTAGAAGTTGATGCGACTGTAAATAAACTTATTTAAAAAAAAAAAAAAAAAAAAAATGAAACAAAAACTGAAATGTGCTACGATAAGCGCAGCCGCGAGAGTGCAGTCGATATTCTCGAGAGCGATCTCGAGATCGACGGCACTTAAAGACTGATTAAATATTCAAGTGGTTCTCTGCTTTGTTGTCGGGGCGAGAACTGTTATTTCGGTCGATCTCTTTCTCTCCCGAGCTATCCAACTATTTATCTCGCTCCTTCGCGCGTCTTCGCACGCCGATTAAACTCGCCAACTACCGAGAGCGCGAAATCCGTCGGACGATCAAAATTATCGATAATTGAACGTAATGCGACACGACACGGGACGGGCATTAGAAATTGTTATATTCAGCCGTTGTATAAGCCAGCCGGTAGCAGGGCCGGAGTAATTCGGCATGGGAATATCAGAGTTAACGAGCCACCCGAGCATGACTACGCGTTTATCTACTCCGTGGCACGAGAGAAGTTTGTTGGCCCGTTACCTCGCGCGGGATTCCCCGTGGATGAGGAACGCATGCGGGAACGAGAGAGAGAGAGAGAGAGAGGGATTTTCGATACGACACGGGCTTATGAATTTTATAAAAAATTCCTTCGATATCGAGAAACTTTTTTCACGCTCCGCCATTACCGCGGTAATAACCGCGGTTCGGTAATAACTCGAAATTCATGAATTTCGAGTTAATGTCTACCTACGCGTATTATACACACGTGAGAATGAAAAAGTAACGCTGGGTACGAGGGGCGCGGTAAAACACGAAAAGGATATTCGCCCATAGGACGGAATTTTTTTTCCCCTCCATGAAATTCAATCTTGCCAGCCAGGAGTGAAACTGGGCGAAGATCGCGATATCGCTGGATGGAAGGAGACTGGAGAAAGACGAAAAAAAAGAAGGGTCAAGTTGGTTGCGTGATAATGCGGGCTTCTGTTGCGAATGGAAAAAATGAATGAGCGAGAAGCGCCTCGCATTCGAGCGAATGTGCCGTCTCATTATCGCTTTTTTTCTGCATCGACCGACGTGTACAAAAGTCCCGCCCGGTAATCCCTCTCTTTCTTTTCAGCCTTTCGATGCAAAAATATCATCGTCTCTATTTCTCTCTCTCTCTCTCTCTCTCTCTCTCTCTCTCTCCGTCTCTCCTCTCCCTTTCGCCTCTATTTTTTTTCCATTCGGCAATAACTCGTCGACCATCGCAGCTGCACGCCGCGTATACAACGTCGCCGAGGTTTATGGAGCTCGCGTCGTCACCCAGTGTGATTGGCAAATTTACGCATCGAGATATTGCCGTGTGATGCAACGTTGAACCGTCCATGAACCTGATGAATGGACGCTACGCCCGCGCGAATTCAGTCGGAATCTCCGATCGCGTACACGCCGCGTTATAGATTGGGAAATCTGGAAAAATTTTTTCTTTCCGGGCGGAGAAAATTGAATCGTTGGAAAACCGAATGCCATTTCGTTTCACGACTCGCATTAAAAGCGGCAAAATATCCGTCTCGCTCAACTCTACAAAAAACTAACATCCAATCACTGGAAATTTACTAAAAATCAGTATCGGGACGAACTTTAGCTACACTACTAAGCTTACTTTAGCTTTTTGCCGCTATGCGGCCTGCTTCGCGGGCCCGCGCCGCACGACTGGAGGTTTTATATAAAACATTACAGGCAGTATCCAATCATTACCGGGGCGGATTACAGCTTTGGGGAAGCTTACAGGGGGAAGCTTTATAGAGCTTGTAAATACAAAAATTTGGCCGCCAATAACGACTTTCTATCTTCATTGGTTCTCAAGATATCGAGAAAACTCCAAAAAACCATAAAAAACGAAATTACTCAAAAAGTATTAATTTTACAAAAAAAATGATAGATATCTTTTTTATAGAGTTTATAAAAACAAAAACAACGGTTATCAAGATATTAAAAAAAAAACCACTTTTGGGGGGTGAACTTTGGGGGGGGGGGGGCTGTAGGGGGTATACAGTTCATTTGCGCCAAAAATCCCTTGGGGGATTTTTTTATATGCCTGAGGACTACCTATGTGCAAAATTTCACTCCAAAACCGTGAGCTCCTTTTTCGGAACTCCACCCCATTTTTCTACCAATGTAAATATTTTCTGTTCGATAATTAATCGCGTTGACAAATAACTCCGATCGTTCCGCGTTCTTTCGACGACTAATTTTAACGTAATTATCGTTACGTATTATTCATTCCCAAAAGATACGATTGAATCCTTAGATTATTTTTGAAACAATGAAATATTCAGAAAGGCATTATGTATTTTGTAGAATACTATCTATCTTTGTTTACTGTCGCGAAAGAGTAGTACACGAAGTGACCACCAACTATGGCGTGGCGCGGTAGTCACATAATCGGCAGTGTATTACTACGCATTACGTTGACGAGGTCAGGACAGTAAACACGTAAAAGAGCTTTCTTGCGGTTTTATGTGTAAATTCCTTTAAAGACGAATTAATCGAGGACAAAAATTATAAATTGATCGTGTGTATGGTTATGAAACTTTTCGTACTCATCTATTCACCAATGTAAGTGTTTTGTGTTCGATAATCGTGTTGTTCGAGTGTGGGTAATCGTGCTCCGTTCTGCGTAATTGAAATTAAAGATGGCGGAAACTGCTCCACTCCCGTCGTAACTGTTTACGTGTTATTCATTTTTAAAGGTTATTGTGATTGAATCGAAAAATATCTGAATTGAGATTAAGAAAATTACTTCTTTGGATTATTCGGAATGAAAGAAAATCGTCAATTTGACCAGTTCGTGTATAATTTTTTGACACGGTAGAACGCGAAATTCGAGCGAGGACGTTGAAAAAGTCGGCGGTGCGTTTTTCGACTCGTGGATATATTTCCTTCTCCTCCGAGCTTATTAAAATTTCTCGAGCGTCAGAATTTTACAGCGCAGTTTTGTTACACGAAAACCTCTCGCGTTTAGCGCTGTAACTTTTTGATACCGCGGGCACGCGGCGAGGTGATTTAAAGGTTATCAAGGGCTTGACGTAGCTGCGTCGGCACAAAGGGCTAGATGCACACGGTTGTTTTCGTGCACGCGCGAGTGTGCAAATGTACGTGCATCTCTCTCTCTCTCTCTCTCTCTCCCCCCTCCCTTCTCTGTTTGTGTGTTTACGGTGAGCCGTATGACGCCTTTGGCGAGTTTACAGCCGCGAGAGCTGAGGGATATCGGTGGGGTGGAAACGGTATGTAGAGGAGCTCGAAAGAGGGAGATCCTCTCCCACGGGAAGCTCGGGAGTTTTTCGAGACGATCCTACGTGGCTGACGAAATCGAGACGCACCTATTTTTTGCTCTCCCGCGATAAAGAAACACCGCCGCTCCCTCTTTTTTACGGATCCCTCGCTCGTTCTTCCTCTTCCGTTATAGGCGGCGAGAAAAAAAAAAAATATACGGGGCGGATACTGCGATATATACGACGCTCGTTCCGGCGTGTGTCGCCATTTTTCATTCGCGAATTCAGCTCTCGCTCGGCGCTAAATATTAGATCGCGGGGAGAACGAATTTTCCTTCGAAATGAATTTTTAGTGAAAACTTCACCTTTCCGGTGATACTTGTATTCGCGAAACGGGTTGGCAGCGGAAAGTCAAAAAAGTCGCGCCCGTTGGACCGTTAATTAGGGGAACTTTCGCGCTGCTTTTTCGCCCGAGCAGAAACGAAACACTTCTGGGAGTCCCTTTCACATCGCGCGATAAAAATTCGAATCCGAACGGAAAGCTCGAAAGTTCGCTGTAATAACCTACATCGAGAGATCGCGAACGGGAGCCAGCTATCTCGGTCTCGCTCGAAACTCGGAAGGAAACAAGTCTCGAGTTTTCGGAATCGCCATTCAACTTGTCTCTCTTTTTTTGCAGGTGTCAACCAGCGAGGATCGCGACGCGTCCCGTTCGCGCGACTCTGCACTCTGAGCGAGACACGAGAGAAGATTTTTGGCCGTCGATTGTCCTTACGAGAGTGTCAAACATGAGGCGTGGGAGCGCAAAGACGGCCTCACGGGTCAGACGATCGAAGATCTCGTGATCGGATTGACGATCGAGAGGCGCGAAACGAATCCAGTGAGGAAACGAAGGGCGGGAAAAAAAGAAGGGGCGCGTTATGGAGGTGAGAACGGGCGAGTCGTTCGCCGGCACGGCGCTGCGAAATCTCACGTTGGCCGACGGAGCGAGGCGCTCCACTGTTCGTCACCACGCAGGTGAGACAATAATTTTCGTTCGCCCTCTACCTCGTTAATTGCCAATTACCGCTGCACTCGCGCATCGATACGCAGTCGTTCTATTTTTTTGCGAAAAAAAAAAAATAAATCTATCAATCATCGTTTCGAAAATTCATTTCTCGTGTACGTGGGCGCAGACGCATGTCCCGGTAGTTTGAAAAGCAAAATCAAAATTCAGCTAAAAATTGATCGAGCTCCAGGTTGAAGTGCTATCATCCGTCGAGCGGATGGGCCGAACCGCTCCGAGTGGGATGTGCGTTGTTGATTCTTAAACGGCGCGAATTTCGCCCTCTGATTTTGCGACCAGATCGCGGTTTTACTTCAGCTCCCGATAATTAAAATTCTAAATGAAATTTTCAATTTTTAATACCCGAAGTACGCAGTTTTTAAAATTCAAAATCGAAACACTGCGTTTCCAATATAAAGCACACCAGCTGTTTAAGGAGGTTGAGGCATTTCATAAAAATAATGAAAAAAATTGATTGTAATTCTTTTTTGATAGCTTACGTAATTTAGAAACTTTTTGTAAAATTTTTAAGGCGATTAGGAAGCTATTTTCAATAAAAATTAACTTAAAGCGTTGCATCTAATCCTATGTAAAATGTGTCGTTTTGACAAGCTAAGAACGCACTTCGATTTATAACAAGTCAAAAAATAATGCCACCGATGCCAAAATTAGATATGTTACGAAGCAATATTTTATACATATTTTAGCACTTTCTCTGACTTAATTAGGAAACTTTTAAGTAATAAACTTCAAGCTTGAATATTAGTTGACATCAAATCTAGTGACAATCGTGACGTCAGATTTGAAACTCAATTGTTGACAATTCAAATGTTTGTGATTATCTACATATCGTACCAAATTAAAACTAAAAATAATCTCACAAATAATTTTATACCTAGCTGAATTTTTGATTTGAAACAAACTAAATAAATAGCTGTTGAAAAACAGTTTTTTTGTCAAAATTCTAAATGATATATACCTATATATCTAGATCATGTTTCATATTTTATTTTCTAGTTTTGTTAGAACTGTACTGCCTCAACCTCCTTAAGGATTAACAACGAGTTTAAAATGAGAATTAAATCCGATTGAATTTGGCAATTAAAATTGAATCTATCCGATCTCTAAAAAGTTTTCGCGTTTCAGAGGGGGGCGTTGATGCGACGGACGTGGGAACGACGGCGAGGGTCGGCCTCGATCTTGGCTGGCTGAACGACACGACTGCCGTCTCGCCCCTCGCCGACGTGGACGACTCCGGCGGCGGTTTTGGCTCGCCGTACGTCCTGGGCGCGGGCAGCGAGCCCTACGATCGATTATCGAGCGGGTACAACGACACCGATTACTCCTCTTACGGCAACGTCGACAATTACACCGGCATAGCCGGTCTCTTCGCCTTCGACGATCTCAACGATTACATCAACCGGCTCAACTACAGCGCGTTCGCGAATCTCACGGCCTACTACGACGTCGTGGGTAACGCGAGCACGAACGGTACCGGGAATTGCACGGTCACCCGGGACACCGGCGAGTGCGTTAACGAGGACGAGAAGGCAAACGTTAATCACTGGTGGGCCCTCATGCTCGTGGTCGTGCCGTGTCTGACGTTGTTCGGTAACGTGCTCGTGATACTGGCGGTAGTGAGGGAGAGGGCCCTGCAGACCGTCACGAACTACTTCATCGTCAGTCTCGCGGTTGCCGATTTGCTCGTCGCAGCTCTCGTCATGCCGTTCGCCGTCTACGTTCTGGTGAGTACGTTTCTTTGCTGTAATTTTGAACCAAGAGAATGCATCTGGGTCTATTTTTGACGCAACATTTCTCAGTTATAAGTAAAAACATTTGTAAACAACAACAATCTGTTGAACAATCTGTTTTAATCTATGTTATATGTGTCTCGACTAAGTTTTCGCGTCTTGTATCGGTTTAGAGTCGTTAGAGTTGTATCGTGTGCTCATTAACGGAGTACGAATGTAATCGTGTGATAGGCGAAACGTCAAGTTCCGAAAGAGCGGAAGTTTCGGTCATTTCGTACAAAGTTATCTCGGAAAAGAGAGAAACGATATCGATCATAACGGAGGCCGTTCGGACATTCACGGCGCCGCGAGCTCGGCTCCTGGTCTATAAATAAGCGTCGTTGTTCGAGTTTTCTACCCCTTTCTCCCTCGCCTCTCTTTTTTTCCTCGCCGCTTTATCGTTAACAGGTGTATCGTGTCGCGTTTGTTCTCTCTTTTTTTTTTCATCCCCCACCTGGTCGTACCGGCATCGCCGCTCCATTTCGCGGAAGAGGGCAAAACTCGTCGTAAGGTCATAACGCAGCGCGAGAGCAACGAGTTATTAGCGCGAATGCTTTTAGCTGATTAGTAATTACATGTAAAGCGATACGCGTGAGCGGTGTAGTATCGTGTGGGGTACCGGGGCATTGTTGCATAAACATTTTATAAGTCGTTATCGGTACTCGCTACGCCGCTGCCATTCTAGTCCGAAGATAGTTATTTCGCATTGAATTTATGTAACCCGATAAAAATACAAGAGCTGGGGGAGTAGGGAAATATGGACGTAAGCGATACATACAACGATCGCGTATAACGTCATCATTAAACGCGAACTGAAATTTCCAATTAGCCGACTACGGAGCTTAATATTCTCTTTCTTTTTTTTTGTTTAAGTTATAACCGCGTGGTGGGTATTCTTCTATCGATTTATCGGTGTTTACGTTTCATCGGGTTACTTGGGCCTAATTTTCAATTATAACGAAACCTTTTCGAATTCTTTTATCATTCGATAAAAGTGTCTTCCGCTCTGTGTTTTATTTTCAACAAGCCGAATCAATATTTACTTTTCATTCCGAGCCTCGAACGTTTTTAATTACACCGCGCGAGATTAGCTTTATCCCTCCTCCCGTATACCGACAGATATAAAAAAATCGATTTTTTGAGCCGGCCGAGAGAAGCTCGTTTGGCTTCGGACGGTGAAATAATTAAAAACTTAAAACGATTATAAATTTCTATCTTTCCCACGGCGATGGAGGAAGATGAATTGCTTTTGGAGCAGCGGCGATTGCGGATTGAAGGGGACTGGAAAAGCCAGTGGCGGATCAATTTTTAATACGGACAGTGCGTCAGTTTTTTTAATCACGCGGGAAATAGTTCGCGCGGTACGTAATTCGCTACAGAGGGTTTCCCGATTGTTCGAAAATGTTTGCTCCGATTCGAATCCGTGCAATGGTCGCGTTTGAAATTCCAGCCATAACGGGATAACGAATAGAATTCGAATTGGACGTAGAACATTTTGGAAATTTATACGGGCGGAAGAGGTCCTATGTCGGCGGTTCCCTCGAGGAACTGTAACACGCCGTTGGCCATTCGGCTCGTTCGAAATTCAGGCCCATCGAGGGGTATGTCCATGTGCGCGATATGCGTGCACTGGTCATACCAGTTCGCATTGACGGAACGAGGGTATATGTTTTGCGACAGTCTCGGTTACACGACGTATGAATTGCCCGAGAACAGGATCGGTTGATTAAAGTCATGCGGGTGTACACAGACGTGTGGACGTGCAACCCTTTTTTTCGAAAATTGCAAAGAACTTCTCTGATTTCCTCGAACGAATTTCGTAACAGAAATATCGAATTGAAAATTTCAAACTGATTCGAATATGGATTAAAATTAATTCGTACTCACGACATTGAAGTGTTATCCATCAAACTTGGGTAAAAATTCAACCAATAAAAATAATAAAAATATTATCTGAATTGGAAAGTGATCGAAATAATTTAAAGCTTTTATATTTCGATTCATAATTAATTGTACAATCGAAAAATTTTATACTCTAACTGACTTGCATTGTTAAATCCACTGCTGTTTTTTTTAAGTGCGGATTAGAGTAGTTTTTTGTACAATTTTACAAATTTTATAATAATGAGTATAACTGAAATTAAGAGTTTTATCGAATATCCGACAACAGCTAGCGCCATAAATCGCAAGAATTAGAGAGAAAAAAGCTCCGCTGTTGATGTGACCCTTTATCCGCGTAATGGGCTTGTCCTTTATAAACACCGACCGGCCAAGAGGGTCGAAAACTTCGTAATTACGGTATCGCTCTGGTTTTTTTTTTCTTTCTTTATCCCCCGCGTTTCTTTTCGACACCCAATCCTTGCCATTCGTTCCAAATGAATCCACTTATCGCGTAACGACGTGGATCTCGCGTTGAAATAAATAAATTTGAGGATGATTTTTATCGGGCGTTGGATCGATCCGACCGGCGAGCGTGTAGTTTGTATTTCGAAATATCGGCGTCGATCTTACGTGTCGTTGAATAAAACGCTAGCCATAAAACGTTATTTATAATTCACGATAATCTCTAACAATTTGACACGAGGTTTTTAAAAATCGTAGGTTCTCGCACGAAACCAAGAAATCACAACTAAAATCTCAAACTCTCTCGTTAGGAGATTTAATGTAATTCGCCCGGTAAAGCCCTCGTGAAAAGAAGAATGTGAGTGTTATCTGCACACGACATTCTATAACTATAATTATCTAAAAACACACGTGAAACAATTCGAGTAAAATATTATCCATGACTGACGTTAATAATAACTACCCGTGCAACATCGCAATTCTACTCTCGTAACCGAGAGACTATAGTTCGCTGATAAAAACTCAATGCGGAAGAAAAAAAATGGCTCCGTGTCGAGGGGACATTAAAAAATAATAACGAAATCGATTAGGGTTGACCCTTGTGCAAAATTACGTAATTACACGATTAAAGTACGCCCACAGATAGACTCTCTTTACTCTTTCCTGCTTAATTGGCACGAATATTTAAACGAACTCGCGGAGCCCCGTGACGCCAGTTCGTTTTTGTACTCGACACCTCCTCTTCATGATCGATAGAGCTGGAAACCCTCATTTTATCGCCATGCGACATCATTAACAATCATACAGGGTAATTTCCATTATTTAAACTCAGAAGAATAAATACAGCCAATGTAAACGAATTTTTGCAGTTTTTGTCGAATGTACTTTTTCATTTCGAATGTACGGATCAATATGAAACAAAAATTTCATAAAATTCCTTTCAACGTACGTACACAAATTGAATCATACTGTTTTCGCGTTAATGAGGAAAAATGTGTGGGAAAGAGAGTGACGCAGGAAGGAAAAAAAATTGATCCCCGCGATAAAAAATTATTCAATGAAAAATTTGTTACACACTCTCGTGACATCCAATTGGGTTGTCGTATACGTTGTATTCATGAATATATCAAAGACCGAGACTCTATGACGCAACGGAGGGTGCAATTTTAACGAATGTACTCTTGTCTCCGCTTCCACGTGGAAATGGCAAAAAGAAGAAAGAATTTTCGTTACTTTGCAGATTATCAAAGTGCTCCATTAAAAGTGCGAGTGTACGTGAAGGGGAGGAAGAGAAAGAGAGACAGAGAGAGAGAGAGAGAGAGAGGGGGCAGAGGGAAGGGGAGGGGTGGGGTCATGGGGTAATGTTCGGCCAATTTGGAACATCGAAGAAATGTATATACAAGCGGTGGCCCACACAGGAAAACGAACGTGTTCATTTAAATACGTTACACACGTACCCAGGGAGCGTGTGTACACGAACGGCGAAATAAATTTCGTCCTGACACGGGATTTACGTCACTGAACAAGCCGTTCGAATTAATTGTTCACCCTCTCATCCTCTCTCTCTCTCTCTCTCTCTCTCTCTCTCTCTTGCTCTTAACTAGGTTATTCATTCGCAAGTTGTTTTCGCGAAAACTGCGTCAGTTGAAATTTTAAAACTACTCATCGAGGCTCAAAGCGAGCCGGCTTCTACAGCGAGGCCCCTCTTCGCGAGTAATGTCAAAATTCCACTCGCGTTCGCGGAACAGAGAATAAGTGGCTCGAAAATCGAATGAAATCAGAATCCCGAAAATTTCTTCTATTCCGGCGAAAACATTTATCAGCTGGCAGAATAGACGCGGAGCGTAAATAGCGCGATCGATTTCGCGCCGAGCGAGAGCCGATTTGCTCGCGATTCACGACCAGCCTTTTTGCGATATTTTTTTTTTCTTCTCTTCTTGCCGTCAAAGGAATTTATAGGCCCTTATCGCAGCGCGGAGCGCTCTCGTCTCTCTTCCTTAACGCGGAGGGTATGAAAAAGATTTAACTATTATTACCGCGGCGGCCTCGTATTTTCGCGCGAACGCGCGACCGATGAAAATCGATGTGGGAGAGCGAGAATGCGCACACGAGAGGGAGGGAGAGAGAGCGAGAGAGAGCTCTATCACGATGTAGCCGCTCGATACAACGGCTGGATAAATATTCCTGCACACGGGGACGTCGCTAGTTCGCCCCAGCCCTCTAATAACGAAGAACTCGGAACACCCTTAAACGATATAAACTAGAAGTCGAAGCGTACCTTGCAACCCAAACCCGTATATATCGCGAGATAAGCCCGTATTTTTGCCCCATGAGAAACTCACCAAAGTGGATTAGACAGGCTCGCGGGTGAGTTCTCACTCATTGCCGAACTCACTCGGAGAGGGATATTTATAGTACATATATGGATACGAAAAACCCAAAATCTAATTTCCCCATTCGCTTTTCCTGTTCCGTTCGTCGGAATCCGCTCTCTTCAATATTATTCTTTTCCATTCTCGCTGCTGCGATAAAGGGAAATATCGTGCGCGTTCGTTTTTAATTCGCTAAAAAATATGAAAAATAAAAAGATCCCCGTGTAATGGAAGAACGAATGCTATTAGTTAAAGCGGAACGTAAAAAGGACCGTGTAAAATTACAGCGAGCCAGTCTATTCGATTAGAGTTCAAACGCCTTTCCTTTCTCTCGACGTCCTCGATGCTCGATATTCTTTTCGCTGGCCGTTTTTACGCCACTCTGACATCGACGATGAAATCGAAAACAGTGGGCTCGACGCAAACAGAGCGGTGCGCGCTAAAACCCACCTTGCTCGTAATTTCTCATTAAATGATTTAACGACAATTTCGCGCGTGTAAATGCGTCGCGTAGGATAACATTTGTACGAGGGAAAGCTGGTTCTGTACAAATGGCTATCCAACTACAACCTCATTCGTCTCTCCCTATTTCGAATTCCTTCGTTCTGATCCAATTACGTTTTATGTACCGCGGCCGTTAAAATTCCGGTATTGAATTTTGAATAATTCAAAAAGCAAGCGCACACAAAAATTGTGTCTTAATTCAAATATAAGGAATCAAATTGCGAAATGTTATTTTTGGTACATAATCACGGAAATTTATAATTTTCCCTGCCTTTGCAATTTAAATCACGAGTAATTTAAAATTCAGGTCATTTTGTATTTCAATTCGATTTTTTGTACTAACAGTGCGGCAACTCGCGCAACAAATGTTACGTAACGCGCCGCGGGAATTTCGCTTTCACAGATGACAAATTTCGTATCTCGTTTGAGTTCACCGTTCTGAATAAATTCAAACGATATTTATATAACTCGGATCTTTTCACGTTCGATACCATATCTCGCTACATTTTTAGGTATACACGGCGCATAGCTCTGCGCTGGCGTCACTCGAGGCGATATCCAAGAGTTCTCGCTTTAATACGAGGTGAGGAATGGTTCCCGCCGAGTCAGCCGTGCGCGACCCTCTTTTCGCACTCAACCTCCCCTTTCTTTCTCGCTCTGACGTCTCGCGCACGCTTCCACTGGAATACCGAGTTTTTCATCGGCGCGGCAACCACGACAATTTCCACTTAAATACAAACTCTCTTGCGGCATCATGGTTCGCCTATACGAGCGAGTACGAGCTTGTGTGCGTGCGCGTGTGTACGTGTGCGTTGTACTCCTCGCCGACGTGCAACCGACGTAATTCCCCGCGAGCGATGCATCAGCTGGTTTTACGTGAGATCGTTAACGCGAACCGTGTTATTTAGCGTAATACTTAACTGGGGTTGATCGATGACGAGACCGAGGATAAATTCATTTGAGAATATTCCGCGGCTTTTTTGTGCGACTACGTTTTTTTTTTTTTTTTTGTTTTGGTAGACCGTGCGTATAAATTCACGACTCATTTGCGTGGATGGAATCGAGTTAAATCGCGTTACCGTTCATCAATCAGACCCCGAGCGGGCCGGAATTTTTTTCTCCTTTCGAGGAATCTTAAATCCCGCGTCGTCGGGCAAACGAGCACGATTCTTTTTTATTTTTATCTACCCTCTATTTTCTATACCCGCAGAGCGGCACATATACATTGGCCGGTTTTTTTGTTTGCCTTCCTCGGCCGGTTCGGGAGAACCCCCCGAATGGCTTATCTACTACGGCTGGGCCAGGATTATCCGGAGAAAAACGTTTGTCTCCTTTCTACCCTTCCCTCTTCTCGCGATTCGTGGCCTAGTCGACAAATTCGCGAACGTAGCTCGCCGTGGGAAGCGAATTGGAAATTCGTTAGTCGATAGTCGGGCGATTAACGGTAGATAAAATTCTCTCTCTCTCTCTCTCTCTCTCTCTCTCTCTCTCATCCTCTATCTCTTTTTCTCGTTGTTTCAATTCGATTCTACGGTTCGTACGGTCGATTAGGGGCTCTTTCGTGAGCTTGCTCTGTTACGTGATACTGTTAAGTAGATAGGAATACCAACTAGATGCCCAGGGGAGTAATTCACATTCTGTATTTTATTCTCTCGGTGAAAGTTTAGAAATTTCCGACAATAATGTTATCAAAACGGAATGAAATTGCGATTATGCTGTTATTCGGCTCTCGAATATCCGATATATTGCGAAATTCCGACCGTGGAGATGACGCAATTCCCATTGTATCGATATATTACCTCGTCCCCAATCAAATTTCGTAATTCAAACTGGAATTCATTTCGAAAATAGTATTACCTATTCCATCTAGCTCCTTTCTTTCCGATATTCATTTTCTAGTGTACGATAAACCTCTCACTTCGTACGAATCTGTTCTACTCTCGCGCTCGGTAAAATGAGATTCTCGGGAGGAACGGCATTCATAGAGGAGCAAGTCACGTCGCTTATCAACATCGATCCCTCGAAAGGGTCCGGATTTCGAGCTATTGAGATTTCACTCGGAGGGAAGAGCTCGATATACCGAGAGAGAATCGGGAAGGTCGAAAGCCAGGAAGAGGAGCTGCGCCAGAAAGTGGCGTGACCGGTGGTAATTTCAACCTACCGTTTTTGCCTTCCCTGCATGCTTTTTCGCTCACTCTCCCTCTCTCTCTCTCTCTCTCTCTCTCTCTCTCTTTTGCCCTCGCCGATTCTCGCCCTCGAATGTAACGCGAAATAACGCGAGCCGATCACACAGGGCAAGGTCTATGTTAATAACACGGATCACTTCATCGTATGAACGTTTATTACTGAGGCCAGTTTTGAATCGCGAGGACCTCCACTTTCATCGCCACTCTCGCTCTCTCGCGCTCGCATTACGGCCAGCGAGAGACGCCACCTTTAACAGCACCGGCCATGAATATTTATGGATCGAGCCGGCGAAATGGTCACTTTTCTGCCAAGAATAGTCGCGCGATCGCTAAACAACGAGCTCGCTGGATGTGTGAAGTAACCTTGAGCTCGCGATTGTGTAAACGCGGTGTGTGTCCTCTTTTCGAGGTCTTTAAGCGAGGAAAAATTTCGTTCGCGTGTCATTTCAGGTTGCCTTTTTTTTTCGCCGCGGCCCTACTTCGACTGGATTCCCTATAAATTGCGTAATAAAGGGGACGCGAGAGCTCGTTACTTGCCGATAATTTTAATGCACCGTCCTGGCGTGAAATCGGAAGATTTATGACCCGTTGGAATATTTTAACGCTCGTGTTATTATAACGGCTCTCGAGTGATTTTAGGCCCTCTGTTATTTACACCCCGAGCTTGCCGAAATTGAATAATAATTCTTATACTGGTCGCGAACAACCGTGGAACATTGAATTACGAAGTAACTAAAATTTTCTTCGAGTTAGAAAGTGTGATTAATTACAGCTTTCTCTACACCAATCGTAGATTTTTTGAAAAATTATTAGTGATGAATCAGATCTTTTCAAATCAAAAAGAGATTGTTTAACAAGTTGTCTGAGGAAAGTGCTGATATACTGTATGGTATCATCAGAGCAGGATAGCGATTTTATTCGATTCCATTTCCCTAGCGATCTTTTCATAGAAACTCTCTTTCACTCGCTCTTTTCATAGAAAATTCTATCGCCCCACAGTTCCACTCCAATGCTCTACAACGCAGCTACTCTCGAGTTCTGAACTTGAGTGGGTATATAAACACACGTACCAGAGAGAATTTTAAAACTCTGTCATTCGTCGGTTGGGTGTTTAACGCTGTTTCCCTGCGTGGTTCACTCTCTCTCTCTCTCTCTTTCTCTCTCTCTCTCTCTTTCTCTCCATTACTTCTTCATTTAGTTTTCTTTTTCCAGCCAGTTTACAATATCGTCCAGCATATAAAGTCCGCGCGAGTAAATTCCGCGTTGTGCGATGAGAAACGAGTGTAAAAAGTGACGTAAAAAAAAATGAAGCGTGTGGAAGAAAAAACGAACAGGAGAGAGAGGGAGAGAGAGAGAGAGAGAGAGGAGAAGAACGAATGCGAGCCGCAGAAAGAGAAAAATGTACGCATTTTCGAGACCGTGAAAGAGCCCCGACCGGATACTTTCTCGTAAATCACGGCGTTGTTCGACTGCCGCCCTCGACATCGCGGCTTTCGCATACTCGGCCCGTCGTCAAAAATCGGACCTCTCGCTACGCTCGTTCCGAACATCGCTTCATTTCCTTTTTACGCTTTTCAGGTCGCGTCGAGGCTATTTCTTAACAGGTAACGCGCGTAATGGTCATATTTGTTCTACGACTGTACACGTATCGATCATAATTTTCACCTATTCGCTGACTTTTACGACCGGGAAGTATTTCTAAAATACGCCAGATAACGAGAGAAAGACATTCGAGACAAATCCAACTGGAGCTTTTTTTTTTCTAAAAAAGTATCTACGCTAATTAAATATGAGCAACTGTTGCTTTCACGTAAACGTACAAACAGGTAATTACAACGGTATATCGATTCGTAACCAACGAGACAATGACGCTGATTACGTATGCCAATTACATCGAAGCTAATATAATCCAATTAACTACTCTACTCTTAACCGCAATATAAGCAGCCGCGTCTGCGTCACTCGAGAATTCAACGACCCTTGTTCCGATTTTTTTCCCCGAATTTCCCATATTCGCGCAACAATGCCGAGTTGTTATTAACAAAACTATGATAACTATGATGCCAATTAAGGAGTTAACTTATAAGCTCTCATTAAGCTACCGCAGGAAACGCGTAGCACGTTCAACAAGTAAACTTTAATATCGCGAGGCGTGTGCAGAATTTCGGGCTAAAACGTCGTCTATTCCCAGCCCCGCTTTCCATTTCTCCTATCGCTTTCTTTTCTTCTTTCTTCCCTTTTTATCGACGGCTCTTCGCGGCGAAACGATCGAGCGGTAACCACGCGGCGCGTTAGTTTTATCTTCCCTTCGCCGCCTGCACTATACTATACATGTCGGGGTACGGGCTTTTTTTTACAATCGGCGTAAAAAAGCTCTACGAGGAGGATGCATATAACGCCCGTAGGCCATTTCTTCTTCCTCTCTCTCTCTCTCTCTTCTTCCCATCTTCTCCTACCCTTCCTGACACGTCACAAAGCAGAGACTAAATATTATGTCGAACGTTTTCTCAATTCTTGTTTTTTTCTCTTATTATTTACTGATTCACTAAATATTTCTAGAAAATATACTTAATAAGCTCATGAAGCTGAAAGTGTTTTTTCTCTTTGAGCAAACTATATCGACTCGATTTTTTCTGTGTGCTGCTAGTTAGAGGTTGAAAAAGCTTTACGAGGAAAAGACATTTAACGTCAGTAGGCTATTTCTTTTTCCTCTATCACTCACTCGTTTTTTTCTTTCTGACACGTCACAAACGAGAGACTGACTGTTACATCGAACGTTTTCTCGATTCTCGTATTTTTTTCTTCTTCTTCGCGCATTATTTATACGCGCGTGCTTTATTTCCTCCGTTATCAAATTTCACTCTCGTACACCGAATTCTCACGCTCTGTAATACAAATCGAGTGAAATATCGTCGTCGTACGTCACAGTTATGAGATTCTGTGGACTCTCCGACGAGAGAGCTGTTTCGTCGTGAGGTGATTCTGTTTATTGTTTCTTCTTGCTCTCTTTCGTTGTTATTTCTCTGTTAGTAGTAGCAGCGCGAAGATGAATCGTCCGATGTTCAAATCGTCGAGTGTCGCTTTCATTGAAGCACGTAAAGCGAATGAATTTAAGATTTTGTGATATAACGTATTCCTCATGACATCACACAAAATAAAGCAGCTTCGAATCACCTGAATATTTTATCGACCCGAATGGTTTTATATTTCGATGAGAAATTAATAACTGATATTAATTTATTCACACGAGAATATTTATTCGTACATTTAAAGAGAAAAATCTGTTTTTCGAATGGAATATACATATTTCCTTCTTATTTACATTATTTATTATTACATTTTGGAGAAATGATATTCTCTATAGCAAATGCGCGTATTTTGCAGTAACAGCTGCTTCAAAAGAGCGAAAGCTCCATCATTCGCGAGAGCAATACAGCCCCTCTCGTCAACTAATAAATGAACGTCCATTACGTACCTGCTCCTTGGCAACACAGTCATTTTAAATTCTCGCGTGTGAAACGCATTATACATGCGAGAGAGAAAGAAATATAACTGACGTACGTCACGCGCGATAACATATTGTAACGAATCACCGAACAACAGTTACGCATTCGGGTCGGATTTTAACGTCAAATTAAATCGAATACAATATGAATGTGCGCGTCGATCAATCACGGTTAATTAAATCTTTTGTAATTTCGTGCAATTTCAAACGTGTACAAGAGTTGATAAAGAACATATATGCGTTAGTGTATTAAAAAAAGAATCGTAATTTCTTGTATTTCCATTTAACACACGTTAGCCCACATGACCTTCGCTTTATTTCACTTGAAAAATTAATGTGTGAAAATAATAAATGATTTCGACATTTGTTAAGCATCATGATAGCATTTATGTTGTATACTAAATAGGTCCAATACAGTAAATCTTACTGAAGAGTTATAAAGGTACACTATAAGTGCATAGAAGAAATTCTCTAACACTCATTGCACTTCAAGAGTTAAATGTTTCTCATTTTGGGTCACTCGATGCGATCTCGTGTGTATACATCGTTGGTGGCTGCAATACCTAGTCACCAAGTCATTAACTAACTTGTAATAGGATTCTCGGCAAATTCAGAGCCACGTTCGGTCCTCTCTCTCCCCTCGGATTACGTGACCTATCGACGTTGCTGATTATACACTCGCTCCTTCAAGGTCGAGGATCGAAGTTATACAGGATATTGCAAAGTGACCACATGACCCACGATTAATAAAGGGATGGGTTTCAAACGATGAAACTATTTTTCATTCTGATGCGAGATAAAGCTGTAAAGTGTACTAATATCGTTCATTTAATCTGATGAATTTAATCCATAAATTTTACTCATAAAAGGTCCAACTATGAAATAATAGTAATGTGTAATAGTTCTAGAAACCTACATTAACAAGTCCTACCAAAAACCAAGCTGTCAAAATTTCTCTCGGTAAATCCTATACGTTATGAGAAAAAAAAGTAGATTCTTCATTCTCAACTATAATTCACGACATGAGTTGCTTTATAAAGCAACAAAGCTTATTGCCAGTTGTGTATAATGAATGACTGAGATAGTAAAAATTTTTCGCTCGCTTGATTTGTGAATATTAACGGCGGTATAAATGTAGGACCAACAATACGATATACATCTCTCACGGATATTAGAAAAAGGTCGGTCGATTATTCTTTTTTTCCTCGCTATATTTTTTCCGTCGGAGCTCGATATTCGCTCTCTCTCTCTCTCTCTCTCTCTCTCTCTCTCTTTCTATCATTTCCCTTCTTTCATCTCATTGCGGGGGTTGAAGATAAATCTCGCTGTCAGCGAAAAATCGTATTCGTCCGACGTGGATTATGAATATTCGGTTGGGAATTTTTGAAGCTCCTTTTTACGTCGGACGGCGCTGAAATAATTACCGAATGTTAACATCACCGTCGTTTATCGCCGTGTCCTTCTACGGCATTTGCATAATATTCGACTTACGAACGAAAAGTTCTCAAACTTTTTTTTTATCACCCGATGACGACAAAAACTTGATTAATTTCTACTGGAGAGCCACTGAATGCTCTCGACGTCGTCGGGGGAGGAATTTTTAAATTTGAATCTGACGTCTGTTATCGGCCATGAAGAAAAAACGTCGAGTTAACGTGTTCGGATATATTAAAGCCAGAATTGTTAAATCCAACCAGGTTTTAACAACAATATTTCACAAGATTCTCACAGTGTTCTCTTAGAAACAATCAGTGATTAGATTTTTTTATTTAAACGCTTCGTTCGGAATAATGGTAACAAAAGTGGTTGACAAAATGAAATTGGTCGTACGTTGAGAGCGAGCAGAGTTGCGACTTTCGAGGATCCAAACCTACAACCACACAAACGGATTCCCTGACGCACAGAGCGCGCATTACACTATCTTAAAAGAGGAGGCTCTTTGGCGACTTTTATGACGCACTAAAGGTACCCTTCCGAACTTATTCCCGATGTTCAGTGGCTCGCTGCTCTCGAGCGGAGGCTCGAAGTAAACTTTTGTAGCGCTTAAAAATCGAAACTTCGTCCCGCGACGTTTTATCCCGCACGTCGGACGGCGAGGAGGTGCAAGGCTCTCGGTGTCGCGAATCGACAAAAGGGAAACTCTTAAGAAATCCATTAAAGTGGAAAGTTCGAGATACCGTCAGTGGCTGTACCGTGGAAAATGGATTCCAGTTTGAGTTGGCGGGATTCTTTTAATCCCTGCGCGATTCGAAATCAAAAATTGTCCTCTCTGTGCCGAAATAAGCGGGGAATTAGCATACGTATTCGACCGTTTTCCACGCTATACTAATTAAATTTGCATAAAATCTTCCCCGTTACTGCGCGCATTTGTCGAATTATTTTCTCATCTTATTTCAACCCCGGATTGCGAAACGCGCGTTCGAATTTCGCGTAGCGCGATTATCCAAGCTCGAGCATGAAATTCAGGTACCGGAAGGGATACGGCGCGATCGGGAAAAAATGTGGCGGTAATCCTTCGCTCCCCCTTTTTCCGAAGCCAAGGGAATCTAGCTAAAAATACAATAATGGCCAAGCAGAACGGGGCTCTTTCTTTTCCGCACTTTTTTTTTCGCACAAAAGAGGAAGAGAGCGAGATACGCACACTGAAGTAATTAATGCGCGGAAGAGAATCGCGACAAAGGATTACGGTGACAGGCTCAAAGGGTTTTCAGGCATGTTAAAAAAGAGGAAGGAAGGAAGGAGTGGAGAAAAAAATTGCCCAACCCTGATAAAAGCATCGTCATTAATACGTTTCAGGTATACGCCTTATTTAAAACTGCATCAAAATATGCTGAAAGTGGAACGTATAGAAAAGGCGGAACAAAGAGGAAAAATAATGAAACTTAATTAACACGACGGATTAAGGGGCTAAGCGTGTATTTACACAATTTATTACCCCGCTACGTTTGCAACAATACATGACCAACTTCTTCCTACTGATTTATCGTCAGACTCACAGTTTGCACAGCGGAAGGTCAGTGCATATTGACACCAATTGGGGACTACGAGCTAATATTTTGATCGGTGGTCGTTCGTTATCCAGAGCAAACAGGGTAGCGTGCTTGTACGTGACGTATCATCTTTTATTGTTCGAAACACGAAGAAATAATTGCCGCGAATGTATGCGTCGTTCGGTAAACGAGTGATATTTTATTTCGCGTTCGTGGAATTTTTAACAATTTCCCATTAATCATGCAATATTTCACGAACTAAATTTTTATTGAAATATTAACATGAAAATTCGATTTCGATATCGGCATCTGATTTTTATATCGAAATTTTCATCCTTTTCACGAGCGTGAAACGTCTTTGGGTCTCTTCGTCGTCACGCCATATTTTTAAAATTACTAGCGTGAGCGCGACGACATTCGTCAGCCTCTATAAGCCGCATTTTGTGCTTGCAATTGACGTAGAAACGAGCGAGAAAGGGAAAGAGAGAGAGCAATTTTCTAGAAAATATTCTTGCGTCAGAAAGCACGACGCTCGCTCTTACATGTGCAGCTGCTCAATAATCGTTCATCAGAAAAGCTGTAAACGTCTATACATATCAAACGTGTATGCGCTTTATCTGTCCCTTTTCCCTCGGTTTTGTCTCGAATATTCTCCTCGCGAGACTGCGTTCTCCTTTGGTATCTCAATGCTTCGAATGAACTCCTATGAAATCGAAAAAAAAATTGATCGAGTACTAAAGAACACTCCGCCGACAATAAATTATTAATGTATTCGGTAAACTTTGCAGACGGCGTGTAATAATCGCTACATCCACGGCGTTAAATTTAATCTCGAGAGAGAACGAGAGAGAAAAGTCTTAATCTCTCTCGACTCGCGAAGTCCCAGCGAACCCGCGCGGATATACGCGCAGAATCCGAAGAACGACGCACTCGAGAGAATTCCCAGACACTGTTTGTGCTTATTTCACTCTCGCGTGAATCAGAGTCGCAATCGTAATTCGAATCTCAAAGGAAACTCGTTTACCACGCAATCGACGATTTGTCGTGTCGATATCGATTTCAACTAGTTCTCGCTCGCGCGCGTGCACGGTCGATCTATATGCGAGCGAGAAGAGGAAAACGTATTTAAGCTGTACCGATCGATCGCACGTATACGAGATAACGCTGGAGAGTTGCGCGAATCGTCTGTAAATTACACCGCCCTCGACTGTATATATCGATACAAATTGGATGTCACTCGGAAATTCCGGATGCAATCCACTTTTCGCAAAGTACGACTCACATTAGTAGAGTTTATGTATCGAACGATTGCTAAATTAGTCGCATCCTCGCAATTTTTATCTTGTTTTTTATACACAGTCAATACTAAAAAAGTTTGAAAATATTTCAATATTTTTATTTTTTTTACTCGAATGCGAGTAATTTTGTTCACTGAAAACAAAGATTTGTTGAATGTACTTAATATTTATTTGCATACGTTCAAATAAATATTAAGTGCATTCAACTAAATATTTGTTTAAATTAAAGATATTAATTTTATTTGAAGCAAATTTTTTTAATTTCAAGTAATAATTCATTTTATCAAACACAATATTTATTTTTATATTTTCAAACAAATATTAAGTAGCTTCAACCAATTTTCATTCTCAGTGTTGAAGAGTTCGAAATAAGTATCAACAGAGATGAATGGACAGCGTTCGTTACGATAGTAATGATTACATATCCGGATATATAATAACCGCTACGAACTTTCCGCACGTTGCGATTTAATAGAGGGTTAACAGCCAAACGCCTCATATAGCCCCGGCGTGAGTTGTGCGCACTGACGTTAATGGATTTCCTCTCCCCCAATTATACCTCCACCTTCCCATTGCGACACCGTCGCCCCCTCAGGTTCACCCCTTCACCTCGTCAGTTATTGCTTAACAGCCCTCACTCAACGACTCCCTGTTCCTACAATATAATATCGGCGTTCGACTCGCCCGTCTCTCATTGTCGACCGGATTAATTGGCGACGCGTCGCGCGAAAGTGCTGGGAAAATTTCTCACGCTCCCCGGAAACGTATCGCGCAGTTATTTATCGAACTGTATCTTTGTCTCTCGACTCGTCTCTTCTTCCTCGACAACTTTGAAGATTTTCTTAAGCGTACTCTTGTAACGATCTACAGTAAACAGGCGGACAGAGCAACCAGTGAACTTCGATAGTTACCTGTTGGAGTTGGAAAATTGAAATCGGCGAATAGCTTGTTCATTTATTTATCCGACGACGGCGAATTTCCTTTCCGTTAGTTCCGACGTCGGCGCTTTTTCGCATCTCCGCGTAGTTTTTACGGTTTTATCAGGGGGGCGAGGGACGCGCGGGGAGGGGTTTTATGAAGATGGAAGACCGATGTCGAGTAACGTCATAAGCGAAAACAACGCTTCTCCGATAAGATTGAAGATTCGGATGAGTGCCACGGGTACCATCGCGATGCGCTTAACGAATAGCCGCGGTTCGCGAGAGAGATTTCGAGTGTCTGAACTTTGCCTCTCGTCGCGCGTAATCGTCGGATTCGGCAACAAAACGCCGAGATTGGAATTTGGTTAGACTCCAAAATTGTTTGTCGGTTTACAATTCTCGATATTTTCTTATCTGCGTCTCGGTTTTCCACGCCGAGAAACTTGGGGGATAAGTCAGCGACGGAAAAGTTGAGATTTATCGCTGTTATCTGGCTTTTCATCCAGCCCAGGAGCGATATTTTTTTAAATCGGGGTGGGGGGTGAAACTCGCGCCCGGTGAACTTTCGCTTCGATAGGCTCGAAAGTGGAAAATAAGGGAGCGAGAGAGGAACTGGAGTAAATTCGCGTCTCACGTGCCGCTAATATCGCACGGAAAGTCGACGAGCTCTGACGATTACGTCGAAAATTACACGTCCATTAGCATTTCTTACGGCGGTCATTTGTTCGGGCTTATCTCATTGGCGAAATTTTTCATTTAACGTTCGGCGCGGGGGCACTCGTCAAGCAATTGACTTGCGGCACGAAGTCTCTCAAAAATATCTAAATTATTCGTCATTTGCGCGATAAATATCGTTGTTGAAATTCGTTACCCCGTTATCATACGAGCGATGAACGTTATTATTTTTACTTTATGCAACGAACTGACGTTTCACCGACGTTCCTCCGAAGTTAATCGATAAGAAAACACGAACAGGTGTTCACGAATGGACGGGAGTTTCATGTTTTGACGAGGAGTAGGAAAGCCCAATCGTAAAACTACCCACGCAGCCCCCGATTTCTTCTTTATTGACGTCAGACATACACTGACCCTACGAAACTGCTACCTAAATCTTTATCGCATATTTTTTTCACGTACATGAATACATATATTTTCAACCAAATTTTTGCTTACGCACGAAACAGAATTTTTCTAACCGCGCTGCATGTAAATGAAAACATAAATTTGTATGTTCGTATAAATACTGAATGCCGGTCGTAAAAGAAATTGCGAAACGAATGAAAATCCTCGTTCGACAGTACGGTGAAGACATTTTTGACTTAATAAAGATATATGATATTGAAAGAAATTAATTCTAGTAAAAAATTGAATCTTTACTACCACATCGACGAATAATAGATTCACCTCGCGGACAACTAATTTTGTTTACACAAGCAAGAAACCGAGGAAGAATAACAACAAGGTAATTATCCCTCGATCGATCTCGAAGTTCTCGAAGTGGCTCAGTTCAGTGATCATTCTCCCTCTCGTATTTCTTTTTTTAATTTACCCCTCGAAGACTCGAAATAGTTGGCGATGTTAGCACGAGCGAGTTCAACCTCGAACGTGACACCCTCAAAGCTACGCTCGCTCGCGGTGTGTTCCGCGTTCTATATTTGTCCCGGCAACCCCCGGATTATTCTTTCCCCTTCTCCGGATTGGATACTGGTAACGTTTCGAGAAAGCGGCACGCGCTCGGTTTGCGTATACACCGAGCCTCGGGTCATCGCGTTTCGCGATCGATCGTTCGTTATTATTAACACACCTGGAACGACGTACACGCGGTTATATAAATGTGTACATAGAGAAGACGGAAGGGAGCGAAAATTGGCGCGATTCGACGAAATTCGAGTCCTTTGAGCTTTCCGCCAACTCGCCCAGGTTGACCCACTAAAGGGCGCTTCCGGCTTGTAATCAAGTCTCGTTTGTTGCCGGTTACGCTATAAATCTTAATTCGCTCCCCTTCGCTGGTCTAGTTGCTTCGATCGACGATGGGGCGTTCGTTAAATAAATTAATTAACGCGAACTCGATGCTAGATATGTACACGAATTTGAATTGAGCCGCACACGTGTCTAGCGAGTTGTGTACGTAGCTGCGTTTAACCGAGAGAACCGTCAAAATGAGGGAGGGAGAGAGGGAGGGAGGTGGGAGGGAAGAGGAGTGGGGGTAAAAGTGGGGTCAGTCAAGCGTACGGAAAGGGCGAGCCGAGATTTCCATAATGCCGGGGCATTTCGGGGCTAATTGGCTCTTACCGAGCCGACGAGCACCGGGAGGATCGTAGCGGGCTCGTCTATTCGCCAATGTCCCGTCTCCATTCGAATATATACGAGAGAAGTAAAATCGGCAACGCCGCTGACTTCCGCCCACCGCTTTTGCCGTATCACTCGCTCGTAAAAATAAAGAGCCTCGTAGAAGAATGGAGTCGCGAATATCTAATACGTATAACGTATATCGGTATTCATCGAACAGGGCTAATTCCCCGAAATTACGTTTCCGGATGTCGGTACGAGGGAAAATTAGGGAGCCAGTAAAATTTTATCTCGGTCCCTTACAGACGCATCCCGCTGTATAAGCGGAGTCGTTCAGGTACGAATTTCCACGCGAAAGAGGAACTCAATTTCGATTTCGGTCGATATTGTCACGAAGGGAACTATTTTAATTGCGATTACGTATTCCGTTAATTTCGTCCGTGACGGTATTCCCTAGTCCCGATTCAATATCGATACGGAAATTCTTGGGACGAGAGCCCGATGGGTGTACACGCTCGCCCGTCGCTCTTGGCATAGTCGTACGCGCGCGATGAAATATTGCGGACGCTGTATTGTCAGTCGGATAACTCACTCGAGCGTTATGATTATACGGCACCCTCGCGCGCGCGCCAAAGGATTACTTACGTTCCGGTAGGATCTAAACTCTGAGAAATGAATCCCTCCCTCTGGAGACAGAGCCATAAACAATTTGTTCCTCCCCCGTTGGTTAATTAAACTTTGCCACAGGGAACGCCTCGTGTAAATAATGCGATAAAAAGATTGTTCTTCGCATATCGACGTTTCATGTAGAACACGAGATGCTGAGTAACTGAAAAAATTTGTTTATTGTTAATGGACGTTTATAGGAAGTATAAAATACCGAATAACTAAAGAAAAACTAATTATTTGAAATGTTTTCATTGTGAAACTCTTCAGTATTAAGTTTTTAACTATACAGAAATTGTTAACAGTTAGACATGTGTAGGTGAAATTGAGATTCAGCGATATAGCTCACAGAATTTACGGAACAGGACGATGCGCCATATAGGTTTGATTATCCGGGTCTTCTGGTGCAAAGTTTCGAGATATTATAGCATGCTTGGAAACTAATACCCCGATTACTATTAAAGTGAATACGATGGATCTCTAGTTGCTTCCCGAATAAGCTGAAAAATGTTCTTTAATTTCATGTACTTTCATATATTAAAAGTTGAAAATCCGATATTGGAATTTGCGTTCGACGTGTGTACCGAATATCAGTTACAAGGTATGAAATTCATAACAGTATTTAAAATCAGTGTGCGAATAACGTTAATTTAGCAAAATCAGTACCAATAATTTGAACCTTAAAAAAATCTCAAAATATGTAAAAAACATTTGTTTTAATTTCACTCAAAACCCGCAAATGAGTTTCGTAAATTCTAGAAACACATCCTTGAGTAAAAAATCTCTTACAGTGTGTGTGCGTCTTCCTCGGCTAAGTCCGACCGAACCGCGCAGCCACCTCGGCTCGATTATGTCAGTAGCGCGTCACATTCGAAGAATCCTCACGTATTATTTCGCGGCGTCCGCATTTCAGTTTTGCACGTTCGCTCGCTCGCCCGGCATTAGTATTCCGTCGTATTCCTTCGCGTATCGTTGAGTTTTGCGGTATCAATTTTGCAACCGCGTGCCACAGCGGCGGATGCCGGTGCTGCAGCTCGACCGCGCGCTGACCCCCTTAGTATTCAGCCCGCGCGATTGCCTGACGACCATTTATTCTCAAGTGCTGCCGCATAACGCACGCCCATAAAATTTATACACACGTATACACGACGTCGGCGGATCAAAAGTTGCGCGCTAGAAATTTTTCGACAAAGTGGATATATATAACTGTATTCCGCAGCGAGCCCGACTAACCGATATTCCGAAGATTCGACGCGCGAGAAACGTACGTTCCATATATCGCGTCGTGCCACTGAATTTATAGACTACGTTTCGCGAGGAAAGCATTCGTCCCGAACCTTCAGGACTACGCGAATTGTGTATAACGTTAGCTCCTCACTTTTGAGAAAAATGGAAGTTTTAAAAATTGTACGACACCCACAAAAAAATTTAAAAATATATTTATATGTTGCCTGAGGTTTCTGGATTACTCTTATTGTACAGGACTCAATAAAATATAATTAACCAAAGAATATAAGATTTCGAAAAATTTTCTCGCAAAATAAAGAATTGAGAGTTTTCTCGAAAGACGAGAGCTTTTCGTCGAAGATGTCGATAAATTGCGAGTTGTTCGGTGATCTACAATAAATAACTTGGAATGCGAGTTAGCGAAGCTCCCTTACACGTGCGTTATCGAAGTTTCATTTTTTTCGGCTCGAGTCGTCTGGTCGATATTAATTTTTTCCTCGACTTCTCTGTCCGCGCCGAGCCGGGCTCGATTCTCAAAGTCACGCGCACTAGTCCGTTATTTAATTATCGCGTAGATGGCGGCGAACGAAACGAATAAATTCAACCGCGGCTAATACCGGAGGAATATATACACTCCTGTGGATATACTACTTTCGCTATAACCGATACTACCCGCAGGCAAATTTTATCGAGCCGCTGTACGTGTTTTTTTACCGCTTCGCTGTCCGCTCCCGCGGAACGTAATAAATCGCTGGAATATTAAAAAATCGAGACGAACGCAAAAAATCACGAACGGTTTTTCAGCGGGGGCCGCGAAGCACGAAGCGCCGGCAGATTAATGTCAATTAAGCTCCCGTAGCGAGGTCGAGTATTTATATAGCCGGGCGTACATTAATCGCGAAAAAAGGGACACCGGCGAACGAAAAACAGAAGCGAGAATTCCTATCGCGTTCGTCCCGTCGCGTGTCCAGAGTTTCTCGCAGTGGTAATAGTCAATGCGGGTCGGACAGTGGAGTCAGCTTCCGCGAATAGGCTCGCGTGAAACACATTGCACATTCAGCACGAACGCGATATAGAATATTCGTCGAGTTTCGCATTGCTGCGGTTCGCGAGAAAACAGCAAATAACGATTCCGGATATACATTGATAGTGGATTTTTAATCGAGATAGTAATTCGACCTCTATTTGCACAAAGTTTATTTTTTAATTCCGTGATAACGACTATATAATTAAAATTGAGTTTCAATAAAGTTTATTATTACCCAAACGAATATTGTAATCAAACATTTTTGTTGTCAAGTAAAAGATATTGCAGTGTCGAGGGAAAAAGTAGAGAATAAGACCGACGAACCCGACAAATGTCGCGTTAGCGGTTCTGGGTATGTACCCGGATAGGGTCTGCGAAGGAAAAAGATCGACCGTGAGAGAGAGAAAAGGCCTTGGTTGCTATTGGGTATATTGTCGAAAATACGACCTTGAACCAAGGGGGTAGGTGGGGGCACAAAAGAATTCGAGGTCAGATATACGCCATGAAGAAGAAGGATAATTGGCCAGCGAAATGGGAATAGCGCCAAAGTATCTGATTCGTTCGGAGTATAAAACGAGCTTCCGATGGACAACGATAATTTTTCTATTCGTCGGAATTTCGTCAAGCGCCTGTGATTTTTCAGAGTACTCGTTCGCAAAATTGTACACGCGAATGCCCGAGTAAAATATGCACCGATCGTAGGATAAAATCGAGAAAACGAGAATTCAAGGTCGCGAAGCTACAGACGGGCATTAAACGCTGTATGTTCCGACCTCGTTCCGCTTTCACAGCGAAGGTTTTTCTGAAAAATGCGCATCTTTTCCGTTCGTAATAGTATAACTCGTTTACGAAAGCTCTCTAACAAAAATTCACGCGAAGAAAGATATCGATATAAATCAACATGCAATAAAAACCTGAGGATAATTTCAATTAGTTTATTAAATTCAGCGATATTCCCTGTCGAAATTAAGCCCCGATATTCTGAAATATATCAGTGTCAGCAGACTCTATTGACTCGAAGCTACGCATATACTCTGTTTCTCTTTGGTTATAAGTACGTATTACGTGCTATACATATATGTACGTATGGGTATATACCGCACGAATGACTGAAATCCGTGGTAACGTCCGTCCGTGACGACAAAAATGGGGACAAGTTTTGGCCAATAGGGTGTCGCCGGGACCGGGGTGAAATTTATCGCGACACTTAACTCTACGAGCTGCTCTCTTCGCTCAACCCGCTTGAGGAATGCCATAATAAAACGTACCCCCAGTACGCTTAAATACCGTCCCGATTTCGACCGTATACATATACGTGTGTACTTTATGTATGTACGGGCACGCTGTATGAGAGCGTCGATGAAATTGACGCGAACGAGTCGAGAGGAAAACGTACGACGAGACACGCCCGCGTTTTGGCTCGATTTTACGAGAGAAACCCGTTTTATCGACGGGAGGCTCGCAACCTTAGATAGGGTCGAAAAAAAATTTCTATTAACCCCGGTGACGTATAGTATTTTCTCTCTTTCTCTCTCCTCTTTTTTTTATAACGAACGTGATTCCAGTAGTTCCCAACGTTCGATATTTCTCCTTTTCCCCCTCCTGGAAAATATTTTGTCGTGGCGCGTATAGCGGCGCCCTTATCTTGTTCGCGTGGTCGTTTATACGGTGTCTTACAGCGAACGAGTACTGAGAGAAGAGTATTGTTGTTGAAAATGATAGTTATACAAAAATTTTTATACTCGCAATTCAAAATATTTGAATGTACGATATACAGTAATTTGGTAATAAATACTTAAAAATTATCATATGATTGAGATCTAGTACAATAATACATTTTTTCTCTACTTCTTTTCGAATATTGCATGAGTGTGCTACAGACATCTCACACATGCTGGTGGTTTCTCTCGTGTTCTACGAAAATTTTCGAAATTAGAGTCTTTATTGAATCTCGCTAGTGAAGTAGAACATGTGCTGGGAATTGGTAAATTGTTTCGAGACACTCGGTATACGAATCGAAACCTAGGAGACGTGGGCGAGGATCGCTCGTGCGAGGGCCTATTATTCGACCCCCGTTTTGGGAGCTGAATCGGTAAAACGGTCACGCGTATAGTGGAAACTTCGGTCGGACGATTCGGATAGCGTATCGTCGTGCGCACGAACCGTAAGGCATACATTCGGTATCGCGAATTTGGAGGCGCGTCAGCTGTATTAGAAAGTAGAAGAGAATATGGGAACTTCGACGTTTGTGATGGTAAGGAAAAAAGTTTACAGCCATATATGCACATCCATAAATGGAAATGCGTCTGTATACATAATATGCGTCTGTATATTCTCTTGAAGAGTCGTTTGGACACATCTCTGAATTGAAATCCATGAAAGTTTTTTAATAAGCTCATTTCCTTTAACAATCGACGCTCTGGACCGTGTTCGCGAAAAATTCTCAGAACAGTCTAGAGTCGCGGCGCCCACTCTCAGGGGGTAGTTATATCCGCGCGATGCCATTACGAGCACACACCCGCGTAAAACCGGTCCGAAGTAGCGCGCACATTCACCTGTTGATGGGGAAGTTTCGTCGCGCCGTTGGGATCAAAGGGATTCCCATCTTCTGTGAGCGTGTGCGCGAAAGGCAATACGCCAAAGCGTGTGTACGCGTATTTGGAAGATCCGTCAATAATTAGTAGATTTTTGCTGGTTGATCTGAAAATGTCAGTGTAACAGTCATTGCATCTTCAATTATGTATCTGAAGTTTGCATCGTTGGAGTCCAACGAAAATTCAAAAAAGTTGGTCAAAAATGACCAACTTGGTCAAAAATGACAAAAAAAAAAAATTTTGTCGAATTTTCGTTGGACTCCAACGACGTAAACTTCAGATACATTCTTCAATTTCTGAAACAGAACCACGATTTAGAGATATTGTGAGAAAGAACACTGACTCTAGGTTGAAATTTCTTAGATATATCTGAGTTGTCCAATTAACAAAATGCTAGACACGGTTGCGGTAATTATTTTTTTTCATGTTGTACACGAATGGCCTCTAAGTTTTTCAATTAGAGAAATTCAACGTGTTATAGAATATTCATCCGATAACGTAGAAAGATAGCTATAATTTGACTATATCAAGCAGGTGTCTGGTATGTTTAAGATAGAGATAGACTGCTAAAAGTTTTTAATGACAGTCGAGAAGGGAGCAAGGGGTGACTGGACTTAATGGCTGAGAAGCGTTAAATCGCGCGATTCCGTCACTCGCAGCACTCCTCCTCTCCCTTCTCCTCGATTTTTCTTCTTCGCTTTTAATGAGTTTCTTCTCTTTCGCTACGTGACGTAAAGTTTCGCGATCGGTCCTTAGAGTGTATTTTTCGGTTGCTCTGGTCGAACGTTCGTGCCGAGACTCGAATTAGAGTAGCCCGTATATACAGTGTTCGAGAAGTACGAACGAACTTTGGTGAATTTCTGTATTTTCATCGAATATCGAAGTTTCGTTGGAACTTTTATTTTTGAAACGCTCTGTATTGAGTTAATAAACGGACAATGCCGAAGCTGTTATAACATTACTCTAATGGAGAATACGGATCGAATCGCAATACTGCCATTGGCACTCTCGCCGCTTCGATTTCGGAAAATTGGGGTTTGACGTTCCTCTTCTTCGGTTTTGAGCGATTAATTGGAAACGCCGCCGGGCGACTTCTATAAATACGAAATATGAGTTTTGGCCATTTTGTAATTAATTCAACGATTAATTAATTCATTAATTTATTCGGCTATAATATTAAATTAATTTTCATACGGTGCAGTGTTATTAATTTAGTCACGGTTCGCAAAACGAATTAATTGAGTGATATATAAACAATCGAGTAATCCGTTTCACGAAGAAATAACGGCTCCCCGACGATGCTAAATGCGTTTAACCAGCCGTGTGATTATGCTCGGTTAAATTCGTCGAAAAATTCGTTGCATTTCGTCCCGTCTTACTCGCCCGTCTGCTCTTTTACGTTTCGTCGATATTCGGCTACTTTATGAATCAACGCTTTCATTTCTTTTATCTCCCTCGCTTCATTCCCCAACGTTAATTTAAGAAGATGATCTAGCTGGTCCACCCACCGACGGCGCCATCGCTAAAAGGCGCAATAATTGGGTTCGCTTAGTCGCTTCACTTTAACGACCACTCTTCCCATGAATATCGGGTGCAAAAGCGACGCAAAAAGAAATAGCAAAGGAGAGAAAAGAAAGAGGGAGAGGGGGATATAGCTCATTGTTCGATTTCCCTTTTGCGTATCTCCGCGCATTTTCTCCCTTTTCTCCCTTTCCCGCTTGTCTTTCTTCGCCCAGGTCGACAGAGTTTCGCGGTCTACTCGCGCCGAGATGCCCCAGTACAAAGAAATTCAAAGAGACATCGAGCCTTTCCGTGCGAAATGCGCGGGGTTCGGTAAATGGTATACATATATGCATACGATATCTTCCTCCCTTTTCAGCAATCTGAGGATTCGCGCGCGATAACGACAACCGTGAACGATAGAACTGGCGAGAATATAGAAAAATAGTGTAACGAAAATTCGGAGTGTTTAATCAAGGGGTTGATAATTATATCGATTCCGAGTATCGTAATAACAATTCTTACAGAATACTCGGAGTTCGACGAAGTGAAATTAAATCGACTCCGAGTACTGGAGTAATCATTTTTCTGACGAAATTTAATAACAGTTTTATTTGTCGTTTCATCTTGCGGCCCATCTTCAGCGGAAAATTACTCGCGGAGAGTGCAGACTCGTGTATTGTATTACACACGGGCTCGTTTGAGCGCGCACAGAGTTCTATTTAGGGCGGCGCGCCGGGATCCTTTCAATTAGAACAGTTTTGTTTTACTTCCAGCCGCCGTCTAACCGATGCCGCACACGAATACAATATATATATATATATAAATATGTACACACCGGCGCGAAATAATTCTAATTCTTTATGAGAGTCCGACTCAAACGAGAAAATTAAATTTCACGCGAGAATGCTGATTAAGGTCTCTTTGTTTCCCGCTGTTTGGATAATGTTGTCCGACTAGCGAATAGAGGTACTTGACATTTACTGACTCGATTTTCAACAACGCGGGAGAAATTCACGATACGGCGCAGAGAAAACCGTACCGTCGAACGAAACTCGAATAAGAAGCGAAAAACGGTCAAGACGAGAAATCAAAGTGCACGGGTAGTATCGAATACTGTTTTATTCCTCGCCGGAAACGGTACCCACTTCCTGGAATACGTGACACACCGCGCGATGGCGACTCCGTGTTCGCCTCTTCATGAAAATCCACCTTTTCCCGTTCCGCGAAAGGAGGTTCAAACACCGGCTACGTGCTCGCTTCTTTAACGAGGCGAGATTTCGTTTCGTCCGATTTTTTATTTACCCGTTTCACTGGTAACTCTTTGAGCACACCGAGCGGCGTTTCCGCGACCTCTGAAATTTAAAAACGACCCAGGCGAGGAAAAAAAGGGCTCCGGATTTCGCTCCAGCGATGGCAAATATCCGGTCGGGTTTGCGCGAAATTCGAACAAAGGGCTCGATCGGATGGAAAATCAGTCTTTAAGCGACTGTTACTGCAGTTTTCATGAATTATGCCGATTCGCTCAATTTCAATCCGTGTTACACTCTGTTTGGCCGGACGGATATTTCAGACGAAGTTACGAGAGTCTATCCGATGTCTCGAAATTCTTAAAGGGTCTTTTTTTTTTATATCGTGTAAGCTGCGCTACGAAAATCCTTACGGTGGATTTTCCCGCGTGTTTAAATAAATCTTCAGCGGAGAGAACGCGAGGAGAGATTCCGGAGTCTCGTCGAAGCGGCCTTAGGCTGGCGTTTGCAGAAGGGAAAATATACATATATTTATATTATATCTTTATATACACACAGGAATGGCACACTAGAAGCCGATTTGAGAGAGAAATTCGAATGTTATGTAAACCCGGGCTATCGCATACATAAATATCTTCTCGTAGGTTCACGGTAAATTTCTATCGGAGCGCGAGAAACGTAGGCTAAAAATTGTTTCCGTGATTTCTTTCTCTGGTATCTCGGTTACGTTGATTCTCACGCGCCGATGAAAAAAAGATAGAAGCGAGACTTGATTACAGTTTCATGCGTTCCATTCACCGCGTCAGTGAGAATCGATTCGGCGCCCCAGTTTTCCAATCACGGACCATTTAAGTTCGATGAAAACCCTTATAATTTACATGCTAAAATTGCGGGCTTGATTTACATTTCTGATAATTAACCGCGACGTTACGCGAACTTTTACCTCTTATATCGTAAAACTTGCAAACAGTAAATTCGAGCTAACGAAAGATGTAACTTCTCCCCGGCCGGTAAATTTGCCCGCGCAATTTGCAATTCGTCGACTCGGTTAAATAAATTTTCGCAATGAGAATGAGAATGAGTCGCGATCTCTTTGCCGCACGAAAAAGGGGTAACCGAGTCGGGTGGCTTAATACGTGTGGTTGTAGCAGCGAGGACTCGACCGGCAGCGGGAGCGAACCTTGAAAGCCCCCTCCGCGGAAGTTAATATCGCGACTATTCGATTAAAAACTTTTGCGGTGAGGATCGGGATGAGAAAGCGAAGAAAAAAAAAAAAAAAAATAAATCGAGTCGTGTCGATGAGGCGGCTAAATCAAATTTCGGTTTCTACTACTTTACGAGCTTTTTATCGAATTAAATCGGGATAATGGCTCTATCACGGTCTCTGCCAAAATCCTTCCAGAGTGAGCACTCAGTCATTGCAATCGCAAAAATTTGACAGGTTCGACTATTTGATTAACTTCAATGTAGTTAAATGCAAACTACGAGCAAACTGAATACAAAGTACCTTTGTGTAGGTACAATACAAAAATTTAATAGTATTTTTTGATATTCGACTTTTTAATTTTAAAACCACCAAAAATAGTAAATCGGATAATATGAACGTGATTCGAAAAATAATCCGCGCGAGCATAATAACGAATCGGTAGCGCGGTTGCCGAGCTTACGAGAGGGCGGCGCTAATTCGGTTCATATGCGCGAAAACGTCGGAATTAGAATTGACTTGGCTTTATTTCGTCGGCCGGCGATAGCGGCGAGTATGTTCATCGCGCTCGCTCACACGGCCGACGCAATTATCTCGAAAGCTACGGATAAACACGGGGATCGTTCGTTGTTCTGTTCGTCCAACGGGACGTAATTACGTCAAACGGTGAGTGTCGCGCGTATGTGTAAGTGGGTTATATACATTCGCGTCAATGCTACTTCGGGGGGTTACATTGGAATGTTTAATCGACAGGTGTATCCCTTCCCCACCTCCAATCCACATACAGTAAGCTATTGCCGTCCGCTCGAGTCATTCGGTTATGCAAAGTTACGGATCGGTGACGTACATACGAAATTTCATGCGGTCACGCGTACAAGTACCGTATCGAATTGCGTCGTCTATGTCGACCCATTTTGCTACATCCGACCAAGGAGATTACCGATTCGAACAGATATTCTCTCGGTATCATAGCGAACATCTTTCGATTGAAATTATCGACCTATTGTAAATCAAATTTCACCCTGGATGTACTGCTCCAATGCATAAATTCAAACAATTTATCGTTACATTCAATATTACCTTCGGTATTGCTTGTTTCGTTTTTTTTTTTTTTTTTTCGAATCGTTGTATTTCTCAATAGACATTACGAGAGTATAATTTGATTAGCCTCGTCAGGCAGCGATACCACTTTCGTATTTAATAAATGAAAAATTTCACTTTTAAAGCCTCGAACGCCGCAACTTATCGAGCTTCTAATTGACAACCAATTACTCTCGTTAATGAAACGAGCTCGCCGTGATAGGAGGATACCCGCGTACGTGTGTCTGTGTGTCTGTAAACGCGCCCACGCTCGGCACTTTTTCGCTGAGTACGTCTTTCTTGGCTCTCCTATCTCTTTCGTTCTCGCCCGACGGCGTGTATTGAATATCGTACGGTCGGTACACACACGAGATTGCCAGGAAACCGCGGCTGGATCGTAAAGATGAGTTCGAGCCGCGAGATCGAAGCGGGAGGAGGGAAAACGAGAGAGGGTGGGGGAAAAAGCGTGACGGAGAGTGACCAAGGTCAAATCAGAGGGCCGACCATCTTGCGCTAGGTCGAGTCGAAGGTCGAATCTCTCTATATCGTCGCTCGATATACATCCCTATAATAACGACGAAACGGTGGAGAGAGAAAATCAAAGTGTCTCACTCATCGTCGGGGAAACAAAGGTTTCGGGACGAGCCGAAGAGCGAGATAAGGGAGACGTTTTATTCGGGGGCAGGAAGCGACATCGCCGAACTAATGACGAACGAGAGACCTCGAAATTATGAGCAGAAAAAAAACTGAAGGCCTCGTTATTCTCGACGAAACCCACGAAAAATCGATAACGTTTACTTTTTTCTCCTCGCGTCTCATTTTTGTCCTCTTCTCCCCATCGCGGCGATAATCGAAGTCCATTTTCGCGAGACTCCGGCCCGAAATATTCGCGCGGACGGCTATTGTAGTTGATTAAACAGGTTCTTCCGGTGTACGCTGCGTTGAACGTTATCGTTTGCATTTTATTTACGCTTACGAGCGTCCCGGGCCCCGCGACTTTTAGATTACATTTATTTCCGGCGTTTATCGCCAGCGTTAAATCCGACTGAGTGCGAGTCTTTATGGCATTTTAAATTACAAAAGTCTCGAGTTACGACCCGACTCGCCAATCGTTCAATCTACTCTCCTTTCCTCTTTTTACTTTGCTCTCTCCCAACACAGTTTACAAAATATAACAGAGATTTATATCGATGGAAACGTTGACGCTCGCTAGCGAGAATGGCAATAGGCGAAAATGAGAACTGGGCAGTATAAACGTTAGTCGATAGTTAAAGAATTTACTGCAGATTTTGTGGATGCTTCGGCAGAAAAATCCATTCAATGTGTGCACGAGCAAATATAAACTCTTTCGTAAGGTCCGTTTGAAAAAAAAAGGGAAATAAAGCTGTCGGACACCGATAAATCTCGAATAAGCCTTTAAATTCTCCGTTTGAATGAACGACTCTCGCGCTCTCTATACGTTTTCGTTCCACACGTATTTTTTTAATTTTCATTTCATTTTCGGCATATCAAAATTCCTTTCCAGGGCGGGATTTTATTCGTTTCTTTTACGATTTCGAAAAATCGCGACGGGATTTACGACCGTCCGAGCGAGTCCACCGGAAATGAGAGTCCGTACAAACACGGGGTCGACATCTAATGAAGAAATATTTTAATCGATCGTTCGGCAGTACGTGCGGTAACGTCAAGCGCAGCTCGTACCAACTGCCCGACTAATCTCGAAATGACCGAATGACCGAATTGCTTGCTGGAACGTGTAACGCCAGAAACCATTCCGTAAATGACGAATATTCATCGCTAACGCACGGCGTTTATCAAAATTCGACGCTGTTTTCTATCTCTCTGCATCTCTCGCCACCCCTCGACATTTTTTTTTTCATTTCGACGATACTATTCAACTCTTTTTGCGATAATCAAAAAGTCGATGATACGATTTCGAGTGCGTGACGCTTCGACGTGTAATTTTAAAACGAGCTTTTAGCGTACGTTTGATGTCTTTATTTCTCTCTCTCTCTCTCTCTCTCTCTCTCTCTGTCTCGCTTTTTTTTCACATTCAGCAGTTCGAAATCCATTAGAGGGAAAATGCCACGAGTAATTTACCCCCGCGGAGTCCTTGGCGAATTTCGTATTTACGGCTTGATTTATTTCGCGGTGTTCGTAACTACCCCATTAGCCCCACGTTAATGCACTTCGTAATCTACGCACACGCAATGTGTATACAGTGAAATCCGCGTGTAATCGCTGCTCGCTGTCACGCGATAAAGCGGCGACGTGTTCGCCGCGAAGTCTAAGCTCCGCGAAAAATTATGTCAACCCTTCCTGGACCGCGAAGGGCGGCTGCGTGAACGATCAGAAATAGAATCACGCTCGATGGAATCTTTCTCTTTTTTAATTTACTTTCCGTGTCAGAAGAACAAGATGGTCGGACGTAATCGAGTTTTCGGCGTAGTTGGCGAACGGCTGTTTCCGCTTCTGCGGAAAAGACGGAGTG
>NCVS01000938.1:65751-80859 GCA_003055095.1 Goniozus legneri
GTCCCACTTTTTCAATCCCCACCCTGTCCTCGTCAGCTCGGATTTTCGTCCTCGTGGAGACTCGCGGTTATATACAGCGATTGACGCAATTTACGAGGACCCTGACGCCAAACGATTATCATTCTGCGAAGAGCCGAGGGTGCTTTTGCTCGATCTTGTGTATACAGGGTGTCCCGTTTTAATCAATCCACGCAAACACCCCGGAGTATTTTTGCTCTCTCGCTCGAGCATCGAGAGATTGAAACGGATTATCAAAATCTTCGAAAATCACTATCTCGAAATTGAATAAAAAATACATCGAATAATCTACCCTAGTAGAAATGAATCGAGTTTTACTTGATTAAATCTAGAAACTGGCCAGCAATCAAATCTAGTAACTAGGCAGTGAACATATCTAGTAACATAATCACAATCACAATTATCACAATTACAATAACACAGTCACAATTTTGATAACCTGAAAGCTGTCAGCTTTATTCAAAGTTGCCATGTTTTTGTTGATATCTAGTAAAACTGGCCAGTTACTGGCTAAAAACTCGATTTCATTTCTACTAGGGTCATTTGTGCAAAAAATCGAAATTTTCGTATTTTCCTTGTCGAATATAATTTGTTTTATTTCTGTCATATTTCTATTCCTATATTTTTATCTTCGTTCTAATCTATGAAGAAAATTGATCGATCTCGGAAAGAACGACGTCGCCCTGTATATGGGAAGAATATACTCGGCGTTTGCTGGCATGTTGACGAACTCGACACGTTGTGCTCCGCAATAAAGCCCAGACGGCACTAGCAGAAGTCGCTCTTGATGGTAATAGAGCTTCGCAATGGAAGGAAAGATCGATAATGCCAGGATGGAATTGATTCCGGATGCGTTCCGCCAAGTTTGCGCCGTATGACGGAGTGGAAAAAAAAGTTGGACTTGTGTTTCTATTTACTCGGAGCGATTGTTTGCATCAGCGATATTCACGCGGGAACTCTGCACGTCCACGATGGAAAATTTTGATGGAAAGTTGTAAAAATTTTTAATTGGATAGCTAAATTTATCGGGTTTCGCCTTTTTCGCTGGACGTACGTCAGGAATAACGCGAGGAAGAAAAGGAGAAGCTGAATTGCGCAGGAAGTTTGAAATTACTCATTAAAATAACGCGCAGTTCATTCGCTATGAAATTTATCAGCTGTGTATATGGCGCACATACCAGCAAGAACTAACGAAAAAAAAAGGAAAATAAAAAATTCAAATACGACGAAATCGCGACGACGTGAAATATAAAAGGGTCGCGTCGTGAAAAAGTCGTTCCAATTAGTTTCCCGAAGTTTCATCGCCGCAATAAATTTTTTATTTTTTTCCTTATTCGCGAAATGCACCGTAAATGACAGTTTTACGGATCGGCGCTTAATCATCGCGAGAAAATTGGCGTGAAAATTTTTCTCATTAAATGAAAAAGAAAACGCAATCCACCCGACGGGAAAGGGAACGGGCGAGCAAAGAAAATTCGCTCGTACCGATCCTGTAATAGAATCGGAGAGAATTCATCGTTACGATAAATCACGTCCAATTTTTCCAAACGACGAAGGATCTGATTATCGCGTGCGGCGAGATCCCCGTAATTCGCTACTATTTTTTTCTTTTTTACGATAACGAAAGGCCCCGCGCGTACGACGCGCACGTGTTTATATTTCGTTCTGGCAATCTGCGCGGTGCTTAATGTTTACGGGATATCAACACGGGGAATGATAGCGCGCGCCTATCGCGCATTCCTCGGTACCTCGTAATGGAAGGGGGCAGGGCTGAAACACATCGGGTGTCACATGCTCCGAACCCGGGACCGCTCTTATTCCGGGTTTCTCCAATTAAGCGAAATTGCGTCACGTTTCTGGGACAGCGCAAGCGCGGCCGACGCCGGTGCCGGCTTATACGCCAACTTGCCTGCATATAACACGGAAACGAAATTACGAAACACGTGCCGCGCGACATTTGACAAGCGGACGAGTGGCTATTGTTGGCGGGCGTGCGGGTACGTCCGCGCTCAACTTATTCGGCCAATCTCGTCGCGGGAACAATGCCGACAAAAATTGCAACCCGGACTGCGAGCGGGAATTCCATTTTCCTATTTTTTCCCCCTCTACCAGTGAAATTAATCGCGCGAGTGTTAATTGCCTCGGCGATTCGCGTACGGGGAATTCGAGACTCTCGATCGTTTATTTCCGATGAACAATCGGGGTATCGTTATGATTCATGAATTACAGTTTCATAAAAATATGTTCGTGTTATAGAAAAAAGTAATTTAATACTCTGATTTAACGAGTTCAACTTGTTAATCGTTGAGCAATTGAAAATATTTTTGTTTTAAATTTCATATCCAGGAAAAAGTACGATCGTTCTAAGACACCCAGTAAAGTCTTATTATGAGATTCGATTTGATGGCTACTACGGAAAGTAATAAAAAGAAGAAGCCCAGCGTGTCTTGCGTGTAACGATCAAAAACACCGAGAAAGAGAGAGAGAGGGAGAGAGAGAGAGAGGAAAAGAGAGAGGGAGGGGGAATAAAGGATTCACGGTAGAAACGTGGGGGAATATACGGCTCATTTTTATTCGGCGCGGGACAAGAAAAGGCTACTTCGGGTGCTCTCGAGCACTCTCGCTTACTCACGAGAGCGAGCGAGTCAACTGCACTTGTTGCGCTCATTCGCCGCGTCCCTCCCTCCCCCTCCTCCTCTTTACCATCCATTTTCTTCTGTTTCGAGAACCTTCGCGATTATATACAAAGCCAGCAGCTCGAGACGCGGATTCGGAATTACAATTCTCGCGGCGCGTTTCCGGAACAGCCGTGCGTCGATACGACGCGTCGTCTCACGATATCGACGTGGCAATTAAATTTTCTGAACAGGCGAGAATATTGGCGCGTCGAGGTCGCGAATGAAGGGCCTTTGAGATCGGACGATTGAATCTCCAAGTGAATTTCTCGAGTCGTCGTGACGAGGTCACGGTGAGCGGAGGAGAGATAAAAGAAACTGAGAGGATGTACGTTCGTAGCGCCAAGGTTCTCGATACTGCTCCCAGGGGAACGACTCGACAACTTGCCAGCCCATTGTCCACTTTGTTTCGACTCGATCTTGAAATCGCTTTCACTTCAGCGAGATACGTCGAAATTCTATAAGAAACAAATTAATAGACGTTCGACTCCACACCATTCTCAAACAATGAAATTCATTCTGTTTACGCAGACGATGCTATCAACTCTCGAATCGTATTGAGTGAAAGATTGCTTCATGTAAATTGTTTTTCTAGTGTTATTAACAAACCGAACTACTGGTAATGCTGATTTTTCTCGTATATTCTTTGTTTTGTAACTGAAAATTTAACTCCTCTAGCCGCGACGTTATAAATAACGTATTGCGTAATATTCAAGCATCACGTTCAGCGGAAATTACTTGTGTACGTGAAATTGTATTCTCAACTTCTCTCCCATTCATGCCTGAAGTTGCCAAAAGGATTTTCGTGCTGACGTTTCCCGCCGAGTCATTTTCGCTTCAGAACAATTTCTTTTCTTTTTGAAACCGCAAACTTAGCGATTCTTTTCATCAAGGTTACGAATTGAGTGAGATTGCAATTAAAAGGGGGCAATTAACGTTGATGTACGAGTATTCCCGTGTGAAATTGCATCTTCGGATTAATGAGTGAGAATGAGAGACGATTCGTTTGATGAGATTATTCAGTTAATTCATCGATTTAAGTGAGAGATAGGAATAATAACTAGAATTTTAACACCTAAATTGCGTTTTGACTTTAATGTTCATTATTCGATAGTCCATTGCACAGTTTACCGATTATTCAACATTAGTGAACAACTTTTAGATTGGGAATCAAATGTTAATTCGACCAATGAGCAACGATCAACAGAAGATAACTGGGTCGAGAAGCTTTCGCAAATACAGTCTGGACGCGGTCGTGTTAAATCGTCCGAAAATAATTTACATAATTCCGGATTATTTGTCGTTCCACAACTGTCTGCCTGAAATTAATTGCATATAAGTCTCGATAATATCGTTAATCACGTTCGAAATTACCGATTTACGAGTGAAATTTTCCTCGCAACTTATCTCGAATTTCAATATTTGCGATAGTTTGTTTGATCCACCGAAGACGGAAAAGTTTAGTACGAGCGAATTCTTTCAAATGTTGACATTTTGAGAAAAAAAAAACATTGGGGAGTGCAGGTGCGCGGAAGCAATATCACGAAATTTCGGTCGTAAGATTTCAACCAAATCTACTATCCCTCTACTTTTCTCTCTCTCTCTCTCTCTCTCTCTCTCTCTCTTACCTTTTCGGGTACCCATCGCCATACGTTCCGAAGGTTCTTCTTTGAAAGCAGGACGTGGAGTTTCAATCGTCTCTCTCGCTCGGCAAGATTTTCGTCGTTCCTCCCCTATGCTTTGCTAGCGCGGAGTCACTTTTTTCGAACGGTATTTCGGAGTAATTTACCTCAAAGTTGCCCACACAGTGACGCTGGGAGCAATTTATCGAGATGCCTATAGGGAGAGCTATGGAGAGGGAGGGATGGAGAGGAGGAGGAGGAGGAGAGAGAGAGAGAGAGAGAGAGAGAGAGAGTGGTATTCGTGCTTTGCCTCCCGATCGAGCATCTCATCGCCATCTGTAAATTGCCGACACCCCTCCTCGCTCTTCCTCTCTTGTATTTCCCATCACACGATTCCACACGTTTCGCGTTACTGTACTGGGTGATCGAAATATCCTGATATGAGTAAATATTTCGAATACAAAGCGTTTTTCCGAACATACGAGCATTCAGTGAAATTTGAATTCGTTCGACTACTTTGAATAGCGAATCGCAGTTTAGTAGAACCAGCTGATTTTTTAAAAGCAAATTAAACTAGTTATAGCAACTCTACAAAATGGTAACAAAATTCAAAGCATATTCAACTATTTCATATTCAACATATTGCCGGGACTTATGGAATAAAAAAGTAATGTTTAGAACAATTTTTTTTATTGAGATCATCAGGAAAATATTCATAAATTAATTTCACATTATAGAAGGTCAAGTTGTTATATTGAGATATTTTTCGCCTTTCAACTTTTTGTTTAGATTTCCCGTTCAAAATATTCCGATCATTCAGTATCTGCACCTCGCATGAATTCGCACGCATTCGTGGCGTGTTTCGAGTAGATGTGAACTTGTGGAGTGCGATGTAAGCCTCGTAATTCTCTCTCTCTCTCTCTCTCCCTCTCTCTCCCTGTTCCACAGTCGCCTGTCCCTCTCTTGCTGGCGCGAATGGCCCTGCAGTATGCGCACGTAATAAACTGCATTCTCGTTTCTCAAATATCGATACGCGTGTATCACACTGCTCATCTGGAGAGTTAGAGGCGTATGGAGGACCGCAGTCCGCACGCAATTTCCGTGTTACCAGAAATCGATATGCACTCCTATTGTAACGAAAGTTCGCATTATCGAAGGATTATCAGTGGAGGATCTCGTACACGAGAATTGTACTGTTTACCCGAGTCGAAAAATTTCATCGGTTTCTCGTCCAAATTTATAACCTACCCCCGAATTCAAAAACGATTTTTATTACGAAGAGCTAACTGAAAGGATTGTTGGTCGCGAGTCTCGACCCCCGAACAAATTTCGCGAACGGAAAACGGAAAATTCATACGAACATTCTCGTACTTCTCTGGCAACCGAGTGAGCTATACACGGACAATGCCGTACATTGAAAGACGCAACGCAACTCCCGTACGATGTACGTTAATTCGATGGCGCTTACTCTATCGGACGCTTTGTGCTGCATTCGGGAGAGGGGGGGGGGGGCGGAAATCAAGCGAGAGTTTACTAGCGCGTAATCGATGATAAACGCGAGCACGCCGCTACCTACTCCGTCCGAGATACTCCAATTTGCTTTTACGCGGTGAATGAACGTAAAAGGGGGTGGAAAAAAAACACGGGTACTGGGTTGTAGAACGAGCACGGAAACGCGAAATCAATCTGCGCTGTCGTCTATTAATCGTTCGGCTTCTTCTATTTCTCTCTCTCTCTCTCTCTTCCCCAGCTCGTTTTTCCACCGATAAACCATCGCTCGACGAGATCAATCCGATTCCAATCACTCAACCGGTCGACGTCGTAATCCGCTCGGATTACCTACAGGTTTCGCGCAGGAGGCACGAAAAACTGACAAATTTGCCGGATCGTGTGTACAAGCGCAATGAAGAGCGCGCGAGCGAGCGGGATGATGCGATACAATCGAGTGAGAGGGAGAGAGAGAGAGAGAGAGAGAGAGAGAGAGAGAGAGAGAGGAAAGAAGGAACAGTAGGGGAGAGATAAATCGCAAAGGCAAAGCGGCTAAAGTCATACGATTGCACTCGGGATTATAACAGCGAACTCGAATAATTTGATACCGTACGAGAATGATTTCGAACTTTTTCTAAACGTATATAAGAACAACGAAACAAAAATGCCAACAATCCGATCGGAAACGATCGCCAGAGCGAGTGTGTACGAACCAGTTTTTTCTTCTTTTTTTTATTAGAATTGCGCGTGAAATCGAAATCGAATATATTTTTACACTCGCCCTTCGCAAACGAAATAACGTGATATTTACGCAAGCTCCGGTGTATGGTCGGTGTACGACACGCGAAGCGTTTCACTCGAAACCACGAACGGAATCAAGCCGAGTGCAAAATCTATTTGTCGCCGCGATTCCCGTTTCCGGTTTTCCGTTCTTGATTAATCCGATTCTTCGTCTTTTTTTCTGTGCTCTGGCTCTCACGTTCGCTCACGCGCGCGTATATATCCACGGGACGGGTGTACTCGAAATCGCGTTTGACTTTTTCGACTAGTTCGGCCGGAAGGTTGGTCTGTATGGAGAACGATAAAAAAAACCCACGCGTTGGAGAGAGAGAGAGAGAGAGAAGAGAAGTAGTGTAAAAAATGCGACACGAAAAACACGGGGAAAAGCGAGCAAAGAGTACGGAAAAGTGGGGATGGGCATAGACACTCGCAGCGCGAGGCGCGAAATTGAGTTGAGAGAGTTTTGCATATACGCGGCCACGACCCGACGCGAGAGAGAGAGAGAGAGAGAGAGAGAGAGAAAGAAGCGTGTCGCACGGTTTATACGAGAATTGTCCGGCCGGGAGGCAGCACTAGCGTCGAAAGCTACTATAAAACCCCTTCCAGTCGAAACCGGCCGACCGTGTGCCCCGCTAACGTTGAAACGAGTTTTTCTTTCTTTTTCTTTTCCTCCTCCTTCTTCTTTCTTTTTTTACGTTCACAGCCTCGCTTGCAATTCGTCCCCGAGGATTTTATCCCTCTCTCTCTCTTTCCTCCTGGCTCCATTCCATCTCTCTCTCTCTCTCTCTCTATCACGTACTACATGTATACATATACCATTCTTGTCTTCCATTCGCTTCTTTATATTCGCGCCGCCGGTTCATCCAGCACGCGGGCTCGGCCTGCACCGCAATAGGAATAAGCCAGGCCAGAAAAACCTCCGTTACCAACGAGCGTGAAATTCTTGCTCGTTACATCGCGATTGTATTATTCAAATCGCAGCGAATTTAGATTCTCGATGCGCGAGAGTGGTTACATCGGCATTGCGAAAACTCTCGTATATATTTGCGTTTTATTTTAGTTTTATCTGTTTTTTTTTTTTTCAAGAATTTTGTCTTTCGAGTTATCGGAAACACTGCGAGCTCGTTGCGAGATAATTGGATTACTTCGCATCTGCACTCTCTATTTTTCCCTCTCGCAAATTTGTGTGGTGAAAAAAAAACTGGGAACGAACTTCGTTAATCGCGCGAACGTAAGTGCTACTTCGGCTCGGGAGAAACTGCAGCGCTTCCCGTTGCGGAGGGATGAAGGGGCGGGTTAAATGAAGAACGGGCAATAAGGGTGGGCAATATCCATTAACCGTTTATTGCGCAATGACTGTCTGGTTTAATCTACTTACGCGTCGTGTTGGGAAGTGAAAGAGAGGTAGGGAAGAAGAGAGAAATAAGAAAATATCCACGAAACAAGTAACGAGGGTGGAACTTGACGAGAGTTGCTAATTTGAATTCGAATCCATGAGACTTCTACGAGTATATCCAAGAAGATAATTAGTTCTCGCGAGAAATCAAAATACATATATGTATACCGTGCGCCAATGCTCGTATTGCCTCTACAGTGAAAATCTCGAGCATAAATCAGACGTCTCACTTTTCAAAGTCGGAGTCGTGTGTTTAATGCACCGAATGCGCTAAGGCTTTACTTACGAAAGTGACTTACGTCACGACTTACGAAAATGATTTATGTTTCTTTCGAATTTAAATTCTCTTGTGTTCCTTTTGTTCGTACATTTTCTTTCTTGATATTGACGAATTTGCCACTCGGTTCGCGCAGGATCACACGGCGGAAAAATTTATTCCGGCGAGAATATTTGAAAATGCGAAGACGTAGAAAAATATATCGCAGAAGAAACGAAACGGCATTGTGAGTAAGTGCACGGTTATAAGAGAATCGCAAGAGATTTATTATTATCTGGAGTGTCGGTGGGAGTGGAAAATCGCACTTATTATTGGGTAATGCGAAAAAGAAGAAAACCGTGCAGCTGCATCTGGCGGCCAGTTTACACGTCCATCTTTTCTTATACAAGCTGGACGGATACCGGAACCCTTCTTTGATACGATACAAGTGATACTCGACGTCACGAAATTTCACCGCGTAATTCTATCTTCCGTGTGAATTATTTCAACCGTTTCGTATTTCATAGTTATAGTTGGGTAAATAAAACTGTAAAACTCGGTAAAATGAAAATGGAGAATGCGTAGCAAATAAAACCTACGGTATTTCGCTCTCTCGTGTTTACGTCATGTGTCAAACGTTAAAACTCCTTATTCGCAATCAGGCGCGCGAAAATGCGATCTCGCTCGCGCGAAGGGCGGATGACAACGTTGAAACAGGCGAAAAAAGGAATCGAGAAGGCAAGCACTCCGTGAAATCATCTGCCGCCTGACAAATAACCTCACCATTGCTCCCTCTTCTTCCGTCTTCGTTCCCCTCCTTCTCCACCGCTCTTACCTCGTAAAACGTAAGAAAGGTGTAGTGTCGGAAAATTTGTCACTTTATAAAGTAGTAAAATTTTACAACGCGTCACGGGTAAACGTCGCTCGCTACAACCGCTGAACACAGCAACCGGACTGAAAAACAAGCGAAAATAAAGCTCGTATAACGCAGAAACTAAAAGCTGAATTAATATATCTCAAGGGAATTTTAATTTTATAGATTTATGGATGAAACAGTCGTAAGGGGAACAGACTATTCGATTGGACATATCCCGTCAATTTAGGAATTTATTATCAATAGTATTAAAAAGTCATTGAATTTAATTGGAATTTTCTTTTAAATATTCAAAACTGTTGAGACTATAGTAAGATTAGGTGCATACTGACACGACAGTAATTAGACAAAGCTGGACAAGGAGTACCGGAGAGAGCTGGTCAAACTCAAAATGGCGGTTTACGTAGCAAACGATGCTCGTACAGTATTTGTCATAGCCCCTACGTTTGGCTTTGCCAAATAAGTCATGAGTATCTACGCGCGTTACGGCACTCTTTGCTTGGAAATACATATAACCGAGCTTCTTGAGTAAGAGCGAGTCGCAGAAGCCATCCCGGAGTGGTAAAGACAGGCTCGAGAAAAGAGGGAAACTTTTCTTTCGCGGTAAAAGTTTCGAGCGCAAGTCAAATAGCCGCACAATTTACCATCGTATCGTTGTTTGCCCCGACGTGTGGATGATTTCTATGCCGTTCCATTTCTCGTTCTGTTCTTACTCCCGAGCCAAATTAAAGAGAGAATAATACGAGCATCGCTTCATGCGAGTTTCTGTTAATTTTTTTTACGCAGTTACTTTCCACTCTCGGTTTTTTTCTAGACGACAATATTCCTGGAACACGAACCGGAGAGTTCGAAGTCGATCGATCTAACCGGCATTCTCTTACGCATCCCCGAACGAACTTGATGGATTTACGCGTACGGGGCCGACATAATACGAGGTATAGGCTCAAAGTCGATTGGGAGCTCCGGCATGAATCTTCTATCTCGTTTGTTAACGCCGAGGCAAGAATCTTTAATTATGATTGAACAAATCTTTCATTGAATTCACGATAACCTGTTAACACGCGCTAGTAAACTAAAACGAACAATTATCCCAAATTCTTTGTGGGCGAATTACTTCGACCTTATTATCAGAACAAATATACCTTGCAATCGTTTGGAATTCGTAACGGCAGAGAATTATGCTAATTTCGTCGGCAACCACCTTAATAATTTTAAAACGTTACTTACTCGAACCTAACGTCTCAAATGAAAACCAAACATTCGGTAGCTGGTGGCGGACGATCTCGATCGATGGTATTATTTGCCCAGCCAGTGAAAACGAGTCTCTCCTCTCATTTACGTACTCGCTCGGCTCGTACAGTTCGAATTCGCGGCTCGAGTCAATCGATCACGCTGCTCTACGTATCGGAATCAATATTTAAAGACTAACTACTGTGTACTTTACGGAGTAGAGAGCCGAATATCTCCATCTCGGAGTGTTCATATCCCGATCGGATACTTCATCCCGTCGTGTACATACGATTATAGTTCACGACTCCGACCTTTTCGTCGAGCGAAATAAAATTCTTTACGGAGGAATAAAAAATAAGAAGGGTGAAGAAGCGAAGGCGAATAACCGATGAAGTGCATTTGCCATCTAGATAGGAAATAGTACGCGAGAGGTATAAAAACGTTGGCACTCGAGGCCGGGTTAGGGGCGGTTTTTATTGTTATTTGTTTTTATGCCCGCTGTGTTTTCGGTGCTTTATTACCCGCGCTCGTAGCTGCATGCTTGATTTTGATACCTCGTAAAACGGCCAGCTGTATTGAATATACACACGGAGAGAGACGTAATATCGCGTGCTAACCTGTACGAGCAATAAAGCTCATGGCGCGGGTCCCTTAAATTCACCGGAGAGGGTTCTAAATAGAAAATTACAGTCCCGTTCGAAACGTTCGAGTAAATTAACCCCGCCCGTACTCCGGTATTAGTCGCGTTTCAATCTAGACCAGAGAGAATGCTACCAATAGCGTTTCCACTCGTTCGATCCACCTATACGCTCCTCGCCCACGCTTCCCTCCGGAGAACGAATTCCTGATTCTATTACTCGTCGCGTCCCACTGCCCCACCACCATTTCCCTATGGTAATGACTCCCGTATAACCACCAATATTCCCAACCCTTATCTTTCAATCCAAACTTTTCCATCGAGTTAGGCGAAAACTTTTCGATTTTTTTTTTGTTCTCTTCTCTCTCCTCCGGAGATGTTTTCCCTTCAGCCGGGAACGCGAAATTCCTTTTCGCGTTTGGTTTTTGAAGAGCCGACGGGGAAAAAAATACGCCGAAACATATACCCAAAGTCTATTTCGCGTTGGCTGCCGCCCGTCAAACAGGAGGGAAGATCAAACGGGGCTTTATACCGAAGGTTCAGAATCCGATTACGGCTACCCCCGTCTATATTTCGTCTTCCCTTGTCTCTTTCATCGTACCGTGTACGTCACTTTCTCTCTCTCTCTCTCTCTCTCTCTAGCTGTCGCTTGATCGGTTCCTGTTTTCTCTCGCTCGCCCCTTTGCCAAGGAAATCATATTCGTTCGAGGGACCAAATCTAACGCGCGAGATCGAGAGGACGTTTGTGGCAGAATCGAAATCGATGTTCCTACCGTTCTCCCTTTATTTCCGCGTGGAGTATTTCAGCCTCGTCCGAAAAAAAAATCGGCCTACAAGCTCGAGTTTGCATGTTTTTATTGACACGAAGAGTATTGATTATTATAACGCGTATACACGCGCAACAAAATATTACGAGGAACCCTTTTTTCATTCTTACCCGGAATATATTTCGCGCTAGATTTGACAAAGGGTTCGGACAACAAATCATATAGACAAATGAACCGTTCAACTGTTCCGCTGGAATTCGTAACTCACTGTCGTCTCTCCCTCTTGATTTTTTTTTACTGTGTATGAATACCCGTACAATAATTATTTTCAGTGCCGTAGCTCGAGAGGAATGGAAGAGAGAGGAGTAAACTTTTAACGAGATTTCCCACGAGGGATAGTGACGTGGCGTTTCGGTCAGTAACAAATTGACCTTTCCCTTTCTCAACTAACCTTCGTTTGTCGACCTTCGGTCTGTAACGAAACTCGAGAGACGTTTGCTAAAATTTCATTCGTAGATACGCCGCCGGACGACAGTCTCTCACCCACGTGTTATTTCCCCTTATAGCGAGCACGCGTAACGTTTCTCGTAGGTTGCTCCAGAAATAAACTGATATCGTACAGAGAAATTTAACAGTTCGGTTCGATTATATCAAATAACAAATCTCAACAGTCTACACGCAGAAAAATAAATAGTAAATTTTACTACATTAAAGTACTTCTTTACCGTAATTTAAGGTTCGTATTTGGACAAACTTAATTTAAAGTAACAATTACTTTATTATTCAAGTTGAAGAATTTGGCAGATATTACTTGAATTTAAAGTGATTTTTACTATTCATGTAAGTCCTAACATTGATTAAAGCAAAGTTCACGTTATGTAAAGACAAATTTACTTTAAATAAAGTAAATTCACTGAAAGCCAGTAACCTTATTTATTTGGTAAATTAAAAGAAAAAAAAAGAGTAAAGATCACTTGATTTAAAGTATTCTCTACATTAAAATGACTACTTTATCTCTAAAGTGGTCCAGATCGATTTATTTTTCTCTGTGTAATTTTATTTCCTGATTTCAAATCAAAATGTACAATTATAAGTTAGCCCCTCCTCAACGAATATAAGTAGTAAATCGAACTATTAATTTTTTTGAGTGCAATACGTAGAAAATCTGCACTTTATACGGAGAAAATGGCCTTCTAATAGAAATCAGTGTAATGCACCGGACCGATTAATTGAACAAAATTTCTTTCTCATTAGATCATCCGATATACACGTACATGGAACATTTTTTTACGTTCTTCACTGCTGGAGCGTCTCGCGCATATGCACGGTGTTATACTCGATTCCATTAGGATTGGCGTATCCGAGGACGCGCATTACCGGTTACCCCATCTCGCGATCGAACATCGGGAGTTGAATAAATCAGCGGTTATCGGATATACGGTACCGTTCTCACTCCATCCCTCCCGTGTACACGGGGCTGGCTCGTGGGGGCGTGTTCGCGGTATCTTATTCGCAAATGAAGCGCAACGTACGCTGGAATATTTTCTTCGGCAAATAATACGAGAACGCGTGATACGAGACTATAATGCGTTCTGTCTTCTACCTCTTACCGAGATTTATTTCGACTCTCCGTACGCTTATTTTTCCTACATTTTTCCTCCCTCGTTTATTTATACGAAATGACTCGAGCGAGTTGGATCGCGTTCGCGTATCCTCCCCACGTTTGCCTCCTAGCGCGATTTCGGAATTCGTTTCTATTTCCGCGAAACGAGTCAATTCCGGCCGATCCAATTGCATCGTCGCGATATCGCAAAGCTCCGTAAGTTCCACGGGACTCGTTGCGTTGCGGTATAAATGATTCATGCGAGTCGCCCGAGGGCGCGATTCTTGGCACCGTTAAAGGCCCGGCCGCGCGACGATAAATCAAGACCTGGTCCGAAGTAATATAGAGGACACGGGCATAAATCAAACCTACGCGTGGAATCATAGGCGTTGAATATATCATAGGCGAGACGTGAGCACGGCCGAAAATGTGTTCTTTGATCGTTCGAAACCAAAACTTCGAACCCGTGCGCGTGTTCGGGAGTTAAAAAGCTATCGTTCATGTGGCTCAGCTCGGCTCTATATCTCAGCTCATTCACTCTTTGCTCAGCACTATAACACAATTTCGATATTGCAAAACCAACACTCGTTTAATATTATTATTATTATTTAATTTATTCAAAAATTTTACGAACACCGAGGTAATATCGATCATTTGACTGTTGAAGGCATTGTTGATGTTACCAATTATAATTATCGTGATAAATCTATAATTTATTCGCAAACATGGACTGCCGATATTGATACTATCGGTATGCGTAACGACTCTATCGATTGACGCTATCTATATTTATTGCAATTGAAGTACAATATACATGCTGTGTACACGTTGTAATAGAGAACTAGTGCTGTCTGGTGTTCACCAATTACGTGATTAACGGCGTGCGGGCGATTTTGCGATCGAGTATTCGGGATGAAAGGTTTCGCGTGTATACGATAATTATCTACTTTCGTCTCCCAGACGGGGTGTGTTTGTTAATGTCGTTTCCCGCTGTTCGACTCTGGACGAAATTGAACCAGCCGCTGACGAAAGAATGTAGAAACAGGGCGCGGCAAAGGGCTTCTATAATTGGCTTCTAATCACTGCATGATAACAGCCCCAAGCTATTAATCTTACGTCTAAAAGGGCATCAGCCTCTTCATCACTGAGCGTCGTTTCGATGGTACAGGATTAAAAAGATAGTGTTAACTTTTTCGGTTATCGACTATGAAAAAATTCCTATTTTTCCTAATTTTTATAAAGTTGAGTTTGTATGGGAGGTAGCGAGAGAGAGAGAGATAAAACGATTCTCCACCCACATCGACGATAAGCATTACTGGCCAATTTTCATTAATTAGAGTTTAAACGGAGTTTAAATTGCGCGCAAATTCCCAGACGAGAAAAAACTCATAAACCTAGAGCGAATCAACCAGAGATGGAGACATAAAAGACGTCCCAGAACGATCGCGAGTCCTCCGGCTAAAAGTTTTCACCTCCAGCGCGGGTAATGAACGGTCATTCCGGCACATTCTGTGTGTATTAACCTCGCGGGGGTCGCATTCGCGCGAGACCGTCGATAATCGTGCACCGGGTACTACCGAATTATCGTTCGGCTAAGGAAATCAGAACGAGGCGGTAAACCGAAGGCGGAAGATCGCTCGTTATATGAACGTTCGGCTCGAACGTACAGCTCGAGTCGAAACGAGAGGTCCCTCCGTCCGGAGGGGGCTACCGACAATTACGATTTCCAAATTGCCTTTCCGAATAGTCGTTAATTGCCCCA
>NCVS01000940.1:8299-57394 GCA_003055095.1 Goniozus legneri
TTCGGCCCTCCACCAGCGAGCAGTCGCGCGACCAACTGGAGTTTCCCGTCGGGCTGTCAGTTAGTGCCGTGACGCCGCGACAGTACGGTCTCGTGCTGTGCATGTTTCAATCGAACGTTAGCTCGCGTGTGTTATATGTGTTATTCTCGCGTTTCGCCAATTACCGAAACGTTGAATATCCCGATGGGGACCAAAATTGCGCAAACCATCGTTGCCAGTGTGATTCGAGTATAGTGGAGTTTTATTCTTCATTTGAGACTCGAATGATTATTTTTTTTTTGGTTTACGCTGCAGTTTTTTACTACGATCTGGGATTTTATCGTAGCGCGTAGAAAAATTTGTGTAAATTGGATAACGTGTTTATGATATATTTGTATGAAATTTCACCCAGTGAGGTTTTTACGAATTTTTGGAGCACGCTCGTGGATATAGCTCGCGTGTCACTCCGATTTACATGATTTATTTGGTGTTCATTGGTGTGTGCGAGTTCTGTCACTGAGGAGATTCTCGTGGATTCTGTGCGAGGGATTAAGGTGAGCCGATGTATATTCATTAGTTCTCTCGATCGCGCTGGATAGAGAAATGAGCTGGTACGATGAACAAGTGACATTGAATGTTAGGGTGGTAGAAAAATTAGCTGGTACTATGAACAAGTGACATTGGATGTTAGGTGTTAGGGTGGTAGAAAAATGAACTGATACGATGAATAAGTAACATTGCGTCTCGGTCATCGTGAATTGGTACGTGACCCAGTTCACTGTGAGAAAAGTGTTATCACACTATCGCGGTACTCGTGATTTTCAGAATACTGTTCGAGGTAGTGTACGATATTTTCCGATATCAATATCGGGAGTAGCACGAAGAATCTTGTTCCGCGTGACGCGGTCGAGCATCGGTTGTGCTCCAATTAAAACTTTTAATGAAACACTCGAAAATGTTCACTGCCGGTCCGACGGTGCGGCTTATACACACGCAAAGAAACTCGTTTGGCGAAGACTCCTCGCTCGAAAAAGAAAGAGAGAGGGCCTAATCCACTCGAGGATTTGATTTCATTTTCGATTTGACTTTGCGCCTCGTTCGCTAGTCTCTCGCTTATGGCAAGGATTTTCGCCAAAGAACAGTCGATTAATTCCGTTTAAGACTCGAGACTTGGACTGGTTCCTCGAGACCGAAAACGGGGAAGGAGAATCGAGTCGGATTAACGACTTCGAGGGAAAACCTCGAAATACGTTAGGAGACACGAACTAAGGGGTAGTCTCTCTCTCTCTCTCTCTCTCTCGCTCTCTTGTGGTGGAAAATTTCCCGGCAAATTTGTTGCGTAGCGCGACACCGCAGAATATAAGCCACCCCTGTGTCGGACGATTAACGCGAGATCCGTCTTGCTCGATCTAATTTCCTGCTGGCATCGACTGCGTCCATTAGCGAGAGCCGATCAATTCCGGCCGAATAATTTCCGCAAATCCCGTGAACAATTCGCGGGCCGAATTTTAAGACGACGATGGAAGCCCGAGCAGATTTATTTGCTCGCCCTTCGCGTTCTCTAATAGAAAAAAGAGCGCGAGAATCGTACGGGATAACGCGAGGCGAGCGAATCCCATCCATTAGCCGCGGGCCGACTTATCCCGACGAAGTACTAAATCCTCGCGCGTTCCCCGTACGCGAACGAGTTTCCGATCGGCGCCCGTACCGCCCTCGTCTCGAGATTCCGTCAGCGCACTTTGAATATATTCCCATTACGAATGCGCATCGGGAATCGCGCGAGAGTTCGAAAAACTTGCCACGAAAAAGTCAGAGATCGATTTCAATTTCGAACATTTTTTTTTCTCTCGCCCCTCCATTTTTAACGCGATTCCTCCAAATGAGAAAAGTTTTGCGGTAAAAAGTTGAATGTTCTCGTTTTTTTTTTTCGACTGGCACCAGTGCCAGAAAGTCGTAGCGGAAACGCGAGAGCGCGAGGTGTGACGATGTGAAATTCGTTGGAACAACGGTTTTCGCAAGGTGGATGAAACACACGGTGATATACGCAACAGGCAATGACGAAACGAAAAAGGAACGAGGGGGTTGAGGGAGAAACGCGAATTGGACGCGATCCAAGCTATCTCGGAATTGAAACGTTATACGCGGGAGGACTGACGAATGTTTCACGAACGGGGAACGATTGAAATAATTTTATGGGGAATCAATTTCCGTACCGGCTCGATCGACGATGCTTATTACGGAACTTTTCTACAAATCCGTATACTTTTTCTTCGTTTTCTTTCGGCAAATAGAGGAAGTCGGATGTACGGGATGCACTGAGAAAAGTGAGAACCAACTAAGTGACATTTTCTTTTGGCGTGATTATAATAACAACGATGTTAGTGTGAGTAACATTTAACGGCAAAGTCAACTGTTGGGAATCTGCAATTTTCTAATCTCTTTATTAATTGACATAAAGTTGATTATTATATATTTTCGTATTCATCTTATTGCATTGAAAATGTGTAAAAACAACAATGTACTCAACATATTGGGTTGATGAATTTACGGACGTTAATGATGTAAAAATGATCAAAAAGTTTGAAATCACAATTTCTCTCACTGTACGTGTAATTTGTTCAACAGTGATTGGATTTGTTTAGCGAATGGGATGTGCACGTAAGATGCAATGTGGGTACCTGTATACAAATTGACTGTTATTGTCCGAAGCTCTCGGCTCGCGCTTCATCAGGCCGGGAATCGATCCGGCGGGAAACGCATCTAAACTCTCTCGTGCAGCGAGGCTCGTTAAACGCAAAACGGCGGAGTTAATCGCAAATCGAAACTACGGATTCACGAGACTTTCCGTTTCGGGGCGGATTCGATCGTAAACTTTTATTATGACTTACGATCTCGCTTTGAGATGCTTTCTTTCGAATTTCTCTCTTTCTCTCTTTCTCCCACTCGTCACTTGATTATTTTCCTTCTCCTTTTCGGCGAACTTTAAGCGCATCGCGAGGAAAGCTAGTTCTGAATATTGATGGTCTATGAATAAATTCATGAGGCTAACAGTTTATTTCTGCAGTCCGACTCGCATTGATCACTCGAAGTGAGCAAAGCAAGTTAAAAATCGATCGATTAATATTCACAACGAAGCCACGCGTGTTATTTTCGAAGTTATTTCGACGCGAAATGTCGTTCGCGGATAAAAAAAAACTCGGTCTATTTCATTCCGCGAGATCTTTGACTCGCAATATCTTCATTACGGTTGAAGGGGTCTCGCAAATTTTATGATGCCTACATCGGACGAGTGGCTGAAAAGGACTCCCTTCATTCCGAACCGAATGGCTCGTCTCGTAAATTATCATCTAGTTGTTATTAATCGGCACGAGGACAGTTTCACGAGCTACTCTTTATTATCCGCTGAAAGAAATTTTCGACGGGATGATCTTTTAGAAATATCTCATTTTGGTTAATCGCTTCAAAACCAACAGCGACCATTTTATTTCTTTCGATTTTCGCTACGATTTAAAATTCAGCGCTATGGAAAACGTGCGGTTCGGTGAAAACAACTAATTAGGAAAATTCGGATTTTCGGGAGGTAAAATGAGGTTGAAATTTCGTAAAGACTGGCTCGTTTGTGGTTTCGCGGTAGAGAAACGAATGCTCCACAATCGAGAGCGTCGGTGCGCACGGTCTGTCGAAATAATCGAAAACGTTGATTATTCGTTGGCATAATTAACGCGCGGGCGCGCGCGAGCGTAACCGGGCAGTAATGAAGCGGGGCTTGGCTCGCGAGCGGTCCCGCGCGACCGTCAAGATTAACGGTAGCGTGTGCCCCGTTAATGTTTCGTTTTGAATATTAACTCCGAGGGAAATGAGCCCGGTACGGGATAATGTTGTGTCTGTTCGCACGGGGTTATGAATTCATATGGACCCTTTCGCTGTAATTCGTAATCAGCGACGAAAAACCGAGAGATGAGTCTATTTTTCATGTGATTCCAAGAACATCTCGCAATTTCTCTATAAATCGGCACTAAATCTACGAAATAATCAGAAATATGATTTATAGCGATCTCGGACTTTGTATTTATTATTTTTGGTATTACAGCCGTGTTCTCTCAGGATACTGACCACATAATATGTCAGTGCTCATTGTATGACAGGGAAAGGCAATCTATGTTAAATAAATTGCTGAAAATAAATTTTTACATTCTTCACAAAATATGAGTCTCTATCTACAGGGTGATTCAGAATTCGACCGTCAATTAAGAATAGTCGATAGTTGGAATCATCCCATACTGTATGGCAGAATGTATGGGTAAATGTACGGGAGAATGAGTGGGAAACTGTGTGGCAAAATGTATGGGTAAATGTATGGGAGAACGTGTGAGGGAATGTATGTGCACAAGTACTTTCGTACAGGAAAATGTAGGTTAAAAAGTGCGTTCTCCTTCATTCCTTCATTTTTTCGTATGTTTTCGTACATTTCCATACATTTTCTTCACAAATATTCATAAAAATTCTTAAATAATATCGATCTCTAATAATTTCATGACGTATAACCTCAGGATACGCCAATTTCCACAGCGCGAAGTTCGATATCGGTATCGATATATTTTTTTTACTTTTTTGTTAGTTACTAACCAACGTCACAAACTAGTGACTAAATATTTAACCCGTTATAGAATGTCATCGCTGATTGGTGGAAAAATTCAAATTTCAATCAGCGATAACTCTTTAACCGAATTTAATATTAACAAACGGAATTCGCCGTTAAACTCAGGATGATTCCAACTATCGACTATTCTTAATTGACGGTCGAATTCTGAATCATCCTGTATATAAATCAGATATGGATTTGAAAATAATTCACTCTAAAATTCTGCAATATTCTGATGTAAAATGGCAACTTTCTCGTATCTGTTTCTCTTAATATGTTATTGTGTATAATATTATGTCACGTTATGTCGAACTCGACAAAGTTTCGTTATTTCGACTGGGTGAATGAAAATATAGGAAAAAAAGAATGAAACTCCGCCCACGTCTTCAAGATCGAATCAAGACACCCTCTTCATTTCGCGATAAGAGGACGACGTCACGTCCGATGTGGGTCAAAAATGACTTCGTCCATATTCCACTCTCTCTCTCTCCTCCTCTTGGATTAGTCACTCGTGAAGAAAACGAGAAAAGAACTCGTCTTCATATTTCTCGATTTTTTTCAGCTCTATTGTTCCTCGGCAAAATTTTTCGCGCGATGACGAAAGCTCTTTTCTGGGTCCCCTTTAGCACTCGAACGAGGGGTGGCAAAACGTTTCGAATCGATTTCAAGACTCACGCATCACTTCCGCCAAGGAGGCGTAAATCGGAACGCGCTTCACGGTCAATTTCCTTAAGATCGCTCCCCGCCGAGCTCGCTCGCTCGATGCCTTTATTTATGACTTAGTCTAAATAGGATTCCCCGCGAGCGTTGAGATGTCCGCAAGATACTCGGACGATTTACGCGGGCCATCGATTCGATCCTACTAGTACGTAATAAATAAAACAGGAGTCCTCACGGCGCCAAATGTGCGAGGGTTCACCGCGCGTTATCCGTCTTACTCGGTTTCATCGCAATCGGCATTTGTTTCCCGAAGTGAGCGAATCTCCCGTTTCGTCTCCTCGGCCGTTCTTAATGATTCAATGACAAGGGGCCGAACGTCCTTGTATTAATTAAGAGCGCCGAGGAGAAGGAATTTCTGGAATTGTCATTTATCTCGCCGCAAATCGAAAGGAAGAGGTAAATCGACGTTCGCCACGCTCGTTTAGTCCGATAGACGCTCGTTACTTTTTTTTACTCCCCTAATCGATATCCGGAAGCAAGAGCATGTCACTTCCGTACATACGTGGGTGTCGACTCGGTAAACGCACTCACGGAAATATGATTTTCTCCGCATATGTGTGTCCACCCACACGCACTACTCATCCTGTTCGACGCGCTTGTTTTCATTTGAGAAAGCATCATTCGAAGAGGAAGAGAGAGAGAGAGAGAGAGAGAGAGAGGTCCTCTGAGAACAATGGTGATACCATACCACATTCTAGTCATTTTTACAATATAACAATTTTGTATGATATAATTATGCATTGCATTGATTAAGAATATTTAATCAAATGATTAAAACTTTTCTGATTTTTTAAAATTGACTTTGGTGCAAAATGTTATTTACATTAACATTATTGTATTACCACAATACCACTTAGTTAACACCTACTTTTTCAACGTACCTTTTTACGAAAACATAAGTTCTATATATAAATTTTCGTCAAGGATTGTATCTTCTCGGAGAAATTCGGCGATCGCTTTGATATATTTTTTGTCCAAATTTTTGACGCGTAAAACGTTTCGTGAAGGCGAGATGGGATGAAGGCACCGATGACGGCTCGGCTGAAACGAGAATACGTCGGACAGCTGGCGCGTGAGCGGCCTCGAGTCTTATACCTATATTTCGCGGAGGCGGGGGGTCTCGCGCACCTGATTGCCGGACATCCATCTGCCGGTGCGAGAGAGCGAGAGAGACAGAGAGAGGCATCATGGGAAAGCTCGGTTGTTTCAGCGTTTCACAATAGGCCCTCTGTATACGCAATTCGAAATAATGGCTTTCTAATTGCTCCGTGCGATCGTACGCGGCCAGCTTTGTTTTTCTTTTGACTTTTTTCAAACCGGCGAGTGAAAAAGAAGAATGAGAATGAAGGAAGAGGAGAACAAAGTGACTCCGCGATCCGGTGCCCTTCGAAAGAAAACCGCAAAGGACTACCACGAGTTATTACGTCGACCGCATCAGGGCTCTCCTACTGGGTTTGCAAACGAGATTAACCATCGATCTTATCCCTCTATCTCGGGCTTTATTTTTTTCTCTTCTTCTTCTTCCTTCTTCTCGATCTCGCCGAAAGATTTCGACGGACCTCTCTGCAAGATTAATGATTTCACCAGCCAGCGGGTGCTGTTGCCGTTTGTTTTCACGAAAATTAAAAAAATTTTCGGCCCAGATATTCAATAAAAGAGCTTTACTATTCGAGAAACGCACTCCCGGTGCGTTATAACAGCGTCATCAATAACGATTACCGTCGCGACTCCGTCGAATCATTTTCCGAAATACGCGTAGTCATAGCTTCCGAGAGGGATTCTCCTAAAAAAAGAACAGCGTGATACCTTTTTTCGATCGTAAATCAAAAATCTCTTCGCGAGATGCCGTAATTGAAAATTAGGTTAATGGATCTCATTCGCACTCGATAGATAAGCGGAGGGGTCGCTGGGACAAAAACACCGCTCCTTCCGGCCCGACGGTCAATAGTTTATCAACGCGTAACCGATTACAATTATCTCTCAATTATTCTTTCATCGAACCATAAATATCGTGGAATACATAATCGGTTTTCAAGTACGAAATATGCTCTCTCTCTCTCTCTCTCTCCGTCGAGCATTTATTATTCACTCGATGCAACGCCACTGACAATGAGATTAGATAAAACCGCCAATTTTCAACCGTGCGGAGTACAGACGATGCTTTGTGCTCGGTGCCACCACCCCAACGCATAATTCACGCTTAATAAAGCAGGAGCTCGTACGGCTCCGACCTCCAGGAATGACCGCAAAAGTGGTTTAATCGTCCGCGAGTCTTGCGACGATTACCGGGCTGGTCGGTTTGAAGACAGAAATCGACTCAGTCTCATGCGCTGAAAAAAAAATTGGAGCTACTTGATGTTCATTTGAGAACAGAGATAAACATTTAATTCGATAAAATGATTCACTGTTTAAAAATAAAAATGGCATTTACAATTTAATTTTGTCGAGCAAATTAAATATTTGAATGCAAATAATGAGTACATTCAACAAAATTTTATTTACACTGTGAATCTCGAATGATAATAAAAGAATGAAACACTTATTCGAAAAGACGGACTATGCACATTAATTGTTGATGTATAACAATACTAACGAGAACGGATTTTTCATTTTTAATCGAGTCCGATTATTGAGCACGAGGTTTCAGTCAAAGTTCATTAAACCATTTCCGTTTAATCCGCAATATTTCTTCTTTTCGGACGAGTGTAGTGAAAAGGGAGAGTGCACAATGCAACATAATGCCGCGGTTATTATTCTTAATTCTCCTCGGTGGCGTTTGTTCGGCACAGAGCCACCGCGTTTAATTCGATTTGGTGATTAATTTTGCGTTGAGCTCTAAAGCACGCGGTATAATTTATTCTGGTTTAGAGGAAATTAATCACGCGAGCGAATATTATTTTGTCAAGGGAGAGGGTACAATACAGCGGTTATTAAGTCATTTATCATCGTTATATCGAACGAAAGGTAGGGAAATTTCTTTTTCGCGATATTCGTCCAAGAAGTGACACTCTTGTTTTTGCATTCCCGGCTCGCGATTAGCTCGATTAGCGCCTCGATTCGATTCGGGCCGTTTGTCAAGCCGGTTTTAACTCGCAAAACGTGCCCATATCGCTCCACGCTCGCTCTCGCGGCACTTCCATTCGCGTTGCGCGTGTCTGGAACGCGGGACCGATTATCCGTTTCTGCTAAACCGATCATAAATCTGAATGGCTTAAGTTTTGCACGCGCAGGTGCATGAAAAGGTGCGAGCCAACGTATATATCCGCTAACCAAACGAGCCGTAGAGTGCTGTCTTTGTAGCTGCTCGGGTTACTCGAGCTAGCCGCGATTAATTTCATCGAACGAAATAATTCCGCATTACGGCGAAAAATCGTTTTCGCTTACTCGAGCGATTCCAGCGCGAATTCGACATTTTTATTTCATCAATTTCAAATTCGATTACGCGTAGCTTTCATTTCAAATAAGAGCATTGAATTTCTGCTTCATTTTTCTATAAAATTTTACATCGATAGAAAAAAATGGCGATTTCAAACAAATTTTCAACATGTTGTTGTATATATTGTTGTTTTGACAGATATTTTAAATTTGTAGATTTTAACAAAAATCTAGTATGATTTTATCAAGAAATGAGATCAAGATAACAATAGTATTCACAATTAATAGCATACTTAACTGTTTTCAATGTAAAATGTAACTTCAATCAACGCCGAATTTTCGTGGTTTTTAACGGCGATAGTTTGGTTCCACTCGGTGAATACCAACCGGTGGGCACGTTCGCACGTAAATCGCTCGCGGATCGCGCGAGCCAGACAACGTATCCTTTCCACTAGTCAGGATACACCAGCAGGAGGGATAAAATATGCAAAAGGACATAATGCCACCTCCTGAGGGATACACCTGACGTGAACGGGGCCCCCATCGGGAAAAGCTCGCGAGCGGTCCCGCTATAACTCATTCTAAATACTCGTATGCTAATAACGACGCCACGGTGCAACTGAAATTTACTATTCCCCTGTGTGCCTCTTCCGTTCTTTCCTATCCACTTCCCTCCTCACGATTCTTTCGTCATATATCAGGACTTCCGGTGGGCTCTTTACTTTCGTTCTATTTTTATCAAAATTTTATCAATTCCCCTTTTTTCAATACCAACGCCGAACAGATTTTCATTTAATCCTATATTGTGTATTGACGAGTTGACGAGATTTCATCGCGATATTCTAATCAGATTTTTTTTCTTTCCGTCTGAGAAAGAATTTTAATAAGAATTTTATCAGCGAGATACGAAATGGAAAAGCATTACATTTTCATGAATCTAGAGTTCCAGCTACGCGATCTAGGAAGGTAAAATTTCCGCGCAGCGAAACGGTTTTTTTCCTCGGGCTCCCGTACAACCTCGTTTACCCCTTTCTCGCGAGATCCCACCCGCCTGTTTTACCATCCCATTCCGCTCACACAGTTTCTCCATTCACCTGGCTTATCCCCAACGTCGATATATGTACGCCAGCCCATCCGGCGGATCCTCAAACCCGTGTCCCTCGCGCCCGTACAAAATCCCAAGCTTCGAGCTCGCAAACACTCGTGCGCGCTCGTATAATACGCGAGATCTCGAAAGAACCAGCGTATTAGCTTTACATTATACGCGACGTGGAATTTATGCAATGGCCGCGGGACCCATAATCCCGCGGACCCATAAAGTTCTCTATCTCGATCGTTTATCCGCGGCTCCCGTTTCACTACCACCCACCCACATCACGAGAAAGAGAGAGAAAAAGAGGTAGACCAGAAGTAGAACCGAAATTGAAATCCTCTCCCCGACGTTCAGAAATGGACGGTGAAAATTTACGCTCGGGATACATCTCTGGCCACTCCGAACGAGAAAGACCGATTCCCGTCGCTTCTCATTCTCTTTTTCTCTTTATCTCTCCCACATTCTCTCTCTCTCTCTCTCTCTCTCTCTCTCTCTCTTATTTCAAGTCGGCCCCTCATTATCAAAGTGCCGCGATAGCGGCTTAATTACGAGCTCGGACGGTAATAACGTAATACGTAATTTGCGTTCCACTTAATTAGCCTCGTGGAGCGCCGATATGAAAGTTTTCCACCGTCGGTTATGCGTAATGGCTTTTGTTTGATATCCAAGAAAATACAAAAAATACTGCAAATAAAAGTGTTATTTTTTCGTTGATTGAAATCTTTACTTCCTCTTGAGCTGTTATTTTGAGTCTTCGGGTACATTAGAAAAATCTCACGATGAATTTTTGGAGCAAATTAATAGTTCACCCCTTACAAACCCTCAAAGTTCATCTTTTAAAAATGTTTTCAGCAAATGAAATTTGCTTTAAAATTTGTCTTTAAAAAGATCTCTACATTTTTTCTGATAAAATTAAATTTTCCTAAATCTTTTTTACGCAAGTTGCCCGTATCTCTTCCGGCGATGAAAAACAAATGTCTGAATTGGAGCTTGGAGTTGATTAGCCTTCCTCCTCCGTCTATCCCCAATGAGAGACTGGACTTCGGGATATAAGGTTTATTCAGCGGAACACTCGTTCCACTTCCATATAAACCAGTCGCACTGGCGTCTCTCTTCCGAGGGATAGTGCACCCGTAGGAAGGAAGAGAGAAAAAGAGAGAGTGGAGAGGCGAAATTGAAATCCTTCCCGTCGAACGATCCGCCAGAAATGAAGCCCTGGTAGTTTATGCGAGGAACCAACTGACCTCTCTTCGATCTCTTATCTCCACTCTGTACGATCCCGTCCGCAATTATTCGACGTACCGAGCAAACAAGGGCATATCTCGTGATTTTCGAGGGATACGTCGCTCTTTCGGATTACGGCGAAAGTTTTCGTCGTACGATTTTACACGGAGCTCGAAAGTTTCGCCAGATATCCACACTGAAAGAATAAAACGGTGATTTCAAACATTTTGATAACTTTTACAGCGGCATAAATGTTCACGAGTTTGTCTAATAATTAGTAGTAACAAATAAGACTATGTAGTTATCATTGTTGTACTTATCAAGTAGAGTTCATCAACTCAATATGTTATTTTTGTTGTTTTTACACATGTAGATTCTAACTTAGTACGATTTTTTTATCACGAATGTTTACGTTTATTAAACATCTTCAATAAAATGATTAAAATAAACATTGCTGATTTTTCCAAATTAAGTTTGTTTCGAAATGTTATTCACATCAACATTGTTGCTACAATCAATATCACTAAGAGAGAGTGCCACTTAGTTAGCTCCTACTTTTTTCAGCGCACATAACACTATTCCAAAGGAAAATAAAATAAACGTTACGTTCCGTAATCTAATTTTCTTTGTAGAAAAGTTTGGTGACATTTCTGGGGCACACCCAAGAACTGGGGAGGCGCGTTTTTGAATTAATTAGCAGAAGGGGCGGAGTTTTTAAGTGCGGAGCTACGACTCTCGACGTTACGTGAAATAATAATCGTTTCTGGAATAGCGAAAAGCTTTTAGGCTCTAGGGCCCCCAAATGGGATCTCCGCGCGCTATTAGGCAAAACTGCGCGCGATTTGAAACGTCGCGGGTGCAAGAATTTTCGTTTTTGCGCGATAGATAAACACGACACGTCCCGCGCGAACATAACCGTACGTTCGCGGAATGGCCAGCCGAGTTCGGACCAATTTCTGAAAGAAAACGCGTAAAACTTTACCCGTAAATACGTCATAGAGACCGTACTTGGACGTAAAATATCGACACTAAACAACGTTGTATTCGTATCGAATTACAAACTCGGGCCGTGCGAATTGCAAAATCGATTTCTCGAATCGCCGGATATATTTTCGCGTGAACGAGAGATATCGCGCATCTCCCGATGACGGTACGAGGGATCCTCATTAGCCCGATTGTTTATACGCGTTATTTTTTTTCGAGATTGCAATCAGGGAATTTCGTAAGAGAGAAAAGGTGTCGCGGGCCGCGCCTCTCCGACAAAAGTGACGGGAAGAAAAATTGGAGGAGGAGAGAGAGGATGAAGTAACGAGTCGGCTCACTCGAAAGCGACTTTAACGATCTCGAACGAAAATGATTTCGCGGCTGGGCGTGTACAACAGCGAGTTATAATTTCCTGTCGCGGCATTTTCCGCGTAGTCGCGATCGTTTACCGGGAAAAGCGATTATTTACGGGATCGCAGCAGAGTTCAAACCAATTCGCGTCTGACGAATCAATTCGGATCAAGCGCCAGGGGCTCGAACGTTTTAATCGCGCGAAACGAGTATACGTGCGCGGTACTTCTGAACGGGTTCAACTGCCGTCAAACAATTACTTCCTTAACGAGCATAGGGATTGAATAAAATTTGCATAATTTTCACGAGTGCCGCTTCGCAGCCGAACGATGCCCCCGTATCAATTCCACGAGCTTTTCATTCGTGGAAATAAAACGCAATCGTGTTAATTGAAAATTTTCTCGCTCGATATCCAATTCGTTAGTCAAATTTTTCTCCACCACTTTTCAAGCCAAGGTTCGGTCGATTTTCATTTATTTTTTCTCTTTAAACCTTGATTTATTCGTTCGTCGTATACGTAGGTATACTAATCGAAATAATTAAGGAGGCTCGTTATTTTTAAAAAGCTGATTGAAAATTGAATTAAATAATTCTAAAGAAGGAGATTCTGAAACGATCTTTTTATCGATTAAAGATAGAACATATATAGTATATTTCAAAAATATAAAACAATATAATATTTCACAGGATAATTGTACAAAAAAATTCACCAAGTACAATTTCCTAACGGACGAACGAATCCGAGTATTAATTCGATGCTAACGGTTCGCTTTAACGATCCGTGAAGACGATTCTTACGCACGAAATCGGCGAGTTTCGCGCGCCGACCAATTAGCGAGATATTTTCCTTACTCCTTTTATACTCCGACTGGAGCTCGCACGACTCAATATCAGCGGAGTCTGGCGTGCGCTCGGTATTAATTCAGACTCGCTCCTCGAGGGCCGGGCCCGAGAAACGCGCAACATCGACGGGTAAATTTATACAAGCGCCTTCTTGAATCTCGCCGCCGGCACCGCCACAGCTCGTTTGAAATTTCATAGCGTGTACACGCGATTACACTATGCTCTATACATGTATATACATATAATATATCTGATTTTTTTTTCAAACAATTATTCTTTTTCTCGGTTGCAGAATCAACGAACGTGAGAGTAAAGTAGAGAGGCAAACAACGAAGGTGAGTCTTTTCGATCATTGAAATTATAAAATCGCTACGTGCGGATGTTAAAGGGGAAGATCGATGCTGAATTTTGAGTTTCGATGCTCGCTATGCAAATTAAATCGCATGTGCGATTTAATACGTCCACCTATTCCTTTTTTCACCTCTGAAACGCGAGAATTACGGCGTGTAAAGTGGCTGCGTAGAAGGGGTGGCTAGAAACTTTTTTCGCCACCAGTCCTCTCACCGTCTCTCTCGCTCGCAACGACATTTTAATTTTATTCGTCGCGACAAACACGAAACGCCCAGGATTAACGGGTTCGTCGACGCGTTGTGTATATATGTGCTGCTATACGTGAAACGAGGGTGCGAAAAAGTTCCGGGGGGTGTGTTCGTACAAGTTTTCTCTCTCTTTCTCTCTGTCGCCACCATTCGAAATTAGTATGCAGGCTCATATATACATATAGATACGCCGAATAAAACACTGTCCAGCAGCAGAGTGGACAGAGAGACGGAAAACTGTGTGCCACGAGCTCGCAAATATTCACAGACACGTCGGGCTGGTATAAAATCGACTCTCGCGAAGGAACAGTTGCCCTTTAATGCATGCGGGCGACTCTTTGTGCCTTTTGAGGATTTCGCTCCCTGTGGTTCCTTAACCTCTCTCTCTCTCTCTCAGCCCTTGCTTCTCATTCTCTTCCTCTCTCTTCCTCTCTCGTACAATTTCGTTCCACCCTTTCGTTTCGTGCGAGCAGGGTTGCTGACGCCGAAAAAAACGCGAAGGGACCGCTCACCGGACACGTACGCACAATACGCGCGTGCCGGGTCATGTACAGGAAAATAAAAGAGCGGAGGGTGAACGGAAGCCCATACGCGGAATATGATGAAGAGATCGACATCTGAATATGCTCGATGGTGAAATATTTCATGGTAATTGCTATCGATCAATAAAAATAACATAATACGTACCGGCGCGTGAAGCGTTTTACGATTATTATCGGCTATCGATCATAGTACATGTTGGATAAATTCTCTAGAACTTCTGTCGAGAATATTCGAACAATAATTGAAATAGTAAATGATCGATCTATAAATCGAAATGGGAATCGAAACTCGAACAATCAAAATTATACAAATTTCAAATTAAATCGATAATAACGCTTCTTGGAACTCGAACTAAAAAAGTAATTATTTGTAAGGCGGTAAAAAAACACTCTTAAAAAATTAAGGGGACAGATATAATTTTTAAATGGTTTTAGCTAAAAAATGATCACCTACATTAAATTCAATGATTTTGGAGAGACAATGACGAACGTCCTCTTAATATTTTTAATATCATATTTTCGAGCACGTTACAATAATTGAAATTACTTATACGCTGGTGAAAAATTGTTTGGTGTGCAAGAAGGGTGGGGGATGGAGAGAGTTATCGATATAGCCGTAGTACGAGCTCGGACTTTATGACGTAAATGAAAAATACAAGACGTCCGTGGCGAGTACGTGCGACGCGTGCCGAGGAGGGGTCGTCCGTATGGCAAGGGGTCGGAACAACGCACAGAAGGGTGGTAAGGGCGGATGAGAGAGAGAGAGAGACACAGGTATGTCGTCGGCAGACCGCGACCGACCGTCCTAGACGGCGTAACTTCGCCACTTTGACGCAAGAGCTCGAGCCTCGACTCGACGCGATATATATCGCGAACACGAAGCAGTCATCCCCTTCATTCCGTATTCCATTTCGTTCTCTCGCATTCTCTTTTGCAGTCTCATCATCCCATTGTCTACTTTGTCTCTCACGTATACACTCCCCTTTCTTTTTTCTCTTTCTCTCTCTCCCACTTTTTTCCAGCTCGCTCGTTCGCTCCCCCCCTCTTGGCTAATTATCCAACGAACGCAAAAAAAACTGGGCGCAAAAAAATAAAGGGAAAATTGCACCTGGGGGTGGTAACTTCGACGCGAAGCACGCGCACCGGCGACTCGCTCGCGCGAGAGCTCGTTAATCGCGAAAGGGAATTCGTTACGAGTGCAGCTAGCTTAATTTTCGCGAATTTCCTGTACAGGGGAAACGAGACGACGGATGGTAAAAAGAAATAATTCTGTCGTTCGAGAGTCTGAGAGAGACAACGGGGCATAATGGAATGAACGAAACGATCGGAGCTCGCGAGACCTGTCGTCGAAAAAACCATGACGAGGCGTAAGAGCGAGCGATCGATTATTCCTTCGTGACGAAAGATCGGCATAAATATTTGATTTCTATCGTGCGCCGCTACAGGCGTTGCGAATCGGGAATACAAAAATAACTGTTGGAATTCAGCTTCGAGCTCGGAATGCTCATATCGTTGTTGCAAAAGCAAATGAAAATTTGTGGAAGGTATATTGTTTCTATGAAAATATAGAAATAAATACTTCGTTCAATAAAATGATTACTTACAAAGAAACTCAAACAAATATTTTATTGAATTTATTTGACATTCATTTAAATGTATGCAAATAAATATAAACAAGTAGTTGCAAAAAGCATGCAAGTATATTCAATAAATATTTATTTTGGGTGTACTAATCTCGAAAAAAAAAACCAAATGCGCGAATAATCTTGAAAATGATACGTCGAGAGGAACTTAAGGAGCGATAATGAATTTGAGCATCGAAAATAGGCTACTCGGGAGACAATCCTCTTAGTCGTCAAGTTGCCGCGGTAATCCTGTGCAAATGCCAAAGTATCGTCGTTCTCGCAGGAACACATTTTATCTCCCAATACACGAGCGCGCCCCCTGGGTGGCCAGATCTCCTTTTTTTTCGCCCGCGTGCAGAAATCTTGTTCGAAATTTCCACGCCTGTGTCAGCCGCCCACGCGGCGCGAGAATCTTATCGATGGCCTGCTTACGAATTCAATTACCCCCTCATCGCTATTTCGCCGTCGCGAGACAATCGTAAAGGACTCCTCTCTCGCGCGCTCGCTGGGAAAATCGACTCAGGCTGCGCAAAAACGCGTGCTGAATGTTTATCGTTGAATTGCGGGCCCCGGGAGTGATTTACAACAGCGATGATCGTTCCGCGCGCGATTCGCTTCGAATTCGACGAGAGGTGGATCCACCTTTACGGTTTCCCTTATATCCAGCGGTTTCTTTTCTCTCCCCTGTATAGAAAACGGTTTACGAGTTAATATAAAACCGCGACAAGGGTAGGCGGTCGTTAAATTAATCAAATTAAATAAACTCTCGTAGCGATGCTGACTCCTCGATTTATTTACGACTCGAGATCGGTGAGTTATATCTGGAGAGAGTGAAAAAAAAGAGAATTCCACGTCACTCACACGTTCGATTTTCCGTTCGAGTATATATCGACTCTTATCGGCCATCAATAGAGATGACGCGCTCTATGCTCGCATTATATGCGAGATCGCTCGATCCATACACGCTCGGTCATAGCTTTCATCTCGCGCGTTGACGGGTTCGAGAGCTAAAAAATATTTTCTTCTACTCTCTCTCTCTCTCTCTCTCTCTCTCTCCTTTTTTTAGTTGGAATGCTTTTGCGCGAAACACGAACGACGATCGACAACTTGCTTACGGATTCAATTACCCCCTCTTTTCTATCCTAGTTATCGACTTTGTGACTACGACGGAGTCCAATTACCGTGCGCGGACGGTAGAAGATGAACGGACGGTAAAAAAAGACGATCGACGCATCCGCGGTCGTTCTGTACTTTATACTTTCTTTATTCGGCTTTACTTCTCGGAAAAGAAATTCTATCGCTAATCGAATGCGACTGGAATGAAACTCCGGAGCTGATTATAAAAGTTGTTAATTCATAAAATATCTTCCTTTAATGGAAAATCAAACGAGATGTAATTAAATGACAACGCGAAATACGATCGTGTACCGCCACCTTGCCAGGATGGAAAATTGATATAAATATAAACATTTTTTCGAAAGAATAACTTACATATGTAATTGTTATAATTTTGGTAATAATATGAATTTTTCAATAATCAGAGGTTCAAAACATCCTAGAAAGCATAATTAATGAGTCAAGCCCAAAAGAATCGATTTTTCAAAAGTTTCAAGGTAGTGTAATCCCTTCCGATTTTTAACACTCTTCACGGTAAAGTTATTTCCAAGAATATCCTCGATGCGGTTAGCCATGGAAAATAGAAAGCTAAAAGTACGCGTGTGCGTTCCGATAAAGTGAAACGCGTGGTCTCGTTACGCCGTGCGCGGTCAATTAGCGACGGAAGAGCAAGCGGATAATCTGTCGTCGATTCTGCGGGCACGTGGCCCCTCCCCCCACTCTTACCGCCACAGCTACCATCGACATCGCCATCCACCACAATTATTACCCGACGGATCGAAGGCGGCGCGCGCGGGGCCTTTATTAATCCCGTTATGCACGGTTCGGGTACGTGGCTCGCTCGTAGGAGGTCAATCGGCAATAATTGCCCTTCCGGTTCGTGAATTTCACGCGGCCGGGAGATTTAATCCTTGACCCCGTGTCGGGTTCGCCGACGCGAGAGGACGCGAGATCATTACATTTGTCGGTTTCGGCTTTCAAACGACTCCGATGTGTTTAATCGATCGGTGATACGTCGCCTTCGTTCGTCGTCTTCGTTCATATCGATATAACCCGTTTAATTCTCCACGAGCGACTCCTCGAGCTTTTATGTTAGTAATTTTCTTTCGCCTTAATAATTTTACAAATTAAAGTTTAAGTGGTCGTTTTGCACAATAAAAAGACATAAAATTATAAGATAGGTAGATAGATTTTTCGTACAAATTGTTAGTTCATCCCTAGAAACTTGTCAAGATTAATATTTTCGATTTATTTAAGATTATTAAGTCCGAATGAGTGTCGTAAATCAGCCGGAAACGTTATATCCACGCGAAATGACGAGGAAAGACTGACCAAGCGAGAGAAGAGGGATCGATCGCGTCTAGTCTGCTCGGTTGATGTCGTAGGAAACCGGAAACGGAGGAGCGTTAAGCCCTCCCCCGGCCTCCCTCTCCGGGGTTGGGTGACTGTTCAAATAATAAGTCCGAATGGAAGTTAGATTTCGGCGCAATTGCCCGAGGCAATTCCGCTCGGAGTCGCAATATCGCGGTGTCCGCACACCCCTTCCACTTTCCCTCTTTCTGCCCCTTCAACACCACCCTCGGGCTCGGTGAAAAACGACGGCAAAGAAACCTAAAAAATTTCTCGGTCATTCGAGCTCTTAATCGATTTTCCCCTTGGCTCTAACAACATGGGCGAAAAGTTTTTTACATTTTAAAATAGTTGTTTATTCTCTGTGCTCTATATTTGATGCAAGTATTCGCGAGGATAAAAATTCTGTGAACGAGGTGTCGAATGGCGAGAACGACAAAACGACGATACCGTAACACTCCTCGAGTTTCTAGGTAGCGAAGGGAGCACCCGAGGAGCTTCGACGTGCGCGCGCATACTCACACACGCTCGAGCCCTCCCAATTGTCCCATTCTCGCTGGCTGGAGTGTTCGTGAATCGTGACGCGAGAAGAGATCGTGACTCGTTATTTCACCAAACCCGTAGGACGATGTCCCTTCCTCTTCATTTTTCCCCCTTCGTCTCTTTCCTCCTCCTCCTCCTTCTCTTCCTCATTTCTTCAACGAGAGGTAACCCCCTTTTTTTCTCGCCGAATTCTTTCGTTCGCGCGAAAAACACGACTCCATTGTCGGCGCAGAATCTTATGGAACCCCATTGAACGATCGTTCGATATGAACGTGTAGCCTTGCGAGAACGAGGAATCCACCTCGACTTGTTCACCTTCGAAGTCTTACATGCCATTGGTATGGCGCGCACAGCTGTTCGTTCCTAGTGGAGTATGAGGAAAGAGGAAGATTAACTTTTGTTCGCATTGGAAATCGATATTCAATTAATATATCCCGATTCTTGTGATATAAAATTAAAAATTATATTCTGAGATGAATATGTGTTATTATAAAGAATTTAGGGGACATTCGTTATTGTCAAATGGATATAATTAGGATGAAAATAATTCAATCAAATCGAGAAAGTGATCATCGCAAAGAGGAAAATTCAATCTCAAAATGACTCTGAAACTGGCTTTGAATGTAAACCTGCTGCTGAAAAATATTTCTGATGGATCTAATGTTAATTTTTTTGAGGAGTGTAAAGGTTTAGTACATTTCACCAAACATCCTTGGATTCATGCTCAACCCGTTCCGCGAAATAAGTCCCGTTCTCGTGCATTATTCACCGGTGATGCGTCACGCGATCTGCCCATTCCCAGCCGTTAATTTCGCGGGCCGGAAAGATTCCGCGAAAAGGGATACGGTATATACACAGAGTTCGCGATGCCTTCCGCTACATTTACCATGTATTCCCAAGGACCGCGGATATTTACACAATCATTTGCGACTACCCCATCCCGCTGGAAGTTTTCTTGAAAGTTCTTATTTCGCTCTCTCTCATTCGTCAAAACTCTCTCTCTCTCTCTCTCTCTCTCTCTCTCTCTATCGTAGGGTGTGTAGGGCTCCATTGAATGGAAAGTCTGTAAAGGAAGTCATCGCTGCGTGTGTATCTTTGTGTGTGCATCGAGGAGATTACACTGTGTACAAGTTGGGTGTGTATGTGCGCCAGTACACGCGAAACCCGACAACTTTTCCCCTTCGTCTCTCCTTCGCGAACTCGTCTGCGGTAACCTCTCGCGGCTTGGAACTCTCCCCCATCTAGTTTCCTCTCTCTCTCTCTCTCTCTCTCTCTCTCTCTCTCTCTTTCCCTCTCTCTCTTGCTCTTGCTCTTTCGTTCCGTCTCTTTCCCTCCTCGCGGAACTCGAGCTGGCGAATCGATAGCGCATCGCGACGGGCTCCGGGAAACGAAAGACCCGAGTAAAGGGAGAAGGAGAGAGAAACCGCGTCGCGGAGATCCCGAGAATAATTAGAGAGGACAATTGCGCGAATGGGAAAGGATATAAGTATCGAAGCTCCTTCGCCGTAAATTTAGCACGTAGGAAATTGCGCCCGAGGGAATGACCCATTGTTCCACCTTCCACTTGTGGTATAAATTTTCGCGATCCCGCTGGTGTCTTCTTCCCTACCTTTTTTTTCAAATCGGCTTTAAGAGCCAAAAAGCTTGGCCTGGAGAACGAACCGATACTTTAAATTTTCCTTTTCTTTTTTGCATCCGAGCACTGAAACTAGTCAGAACCTACTGCGTGGCATTTTCTCTCGGTTGACGTGATATTGACAATTATAACAAAGATGTGTAGGAATAACATTGTACTCAACATGTGGAGTTGATGAACTTACTTGATTGATAGGATCGTGAACGTCCATAACTTTAAAAGTTATCAAAACGTTGTTTGAAACCATATTTCTCTTTTAGTGAGGACCGAACTAAATTTTAGTAATCTAGTCAGTCTCAATTTCCCGCCCGATCGAGACTATTCAACGGATTAACGATATTAGCTTGTTTACCTCACGTGACACGAGATCATCTCTCGTGCAGTATTCGCGACTCGTGACGCATGAAAACGCCCGGAATTAGTTCTTATCTCGACCCCGGGGGTTATACCCGCGGTGGTGACACGTGCGCGCTCACGATATACAAGTAGAGACACCTGAAGAAGGAAGAAAGGAACGGGGAGGGGGGGGGGGGTTTATCCGAGCACACTCGGTCGAGAGATCAAACGGATATCTCTGATAATCCACTTAGAGTCCCAGCAAGGAGTAGGGAGGGCAGATAATAGGACGTCCCGTGGTGAAAGAACTCGTGGATCGAGGCGAAAACAGGACTTTCTTTGCCGAATCGTCGAACCGTGAGCTCCTGTCCCACCCCTGGAGTGATTTTTGGTTATACTCGAGGAGAGAGGGGTGAAAAGTCAGGAGCTCGGTGGCCCCTACGATAATGGCGACCCGCTCGCCTCCCGGTTATCCTCAGCTGTTCGGAATTAACCGGCCCCGCTGGCCCATTCGACGTGCCACAGAATTTCCCTCCAGCCGGTCCTCGGGATCCGGTTTATTAATTCACAGCGTGTGACGTTTTTTTTCATGCTATTCGAGCGCTAATTTTTTCACCCCTTTCCGATTATTCGCGGGAGCCGGTCTAATGCGGATTTGATGAATTTTTAAACACAAGCCCCTCGGGCCTTTGTCGATCTCGAATTTTGCACAACGCAGGATGTATTAATCACTCGTGTAGTGAATGTTTTCCTGCTTGCATTCTTATACGGATAGATTTTCCGGCACGGATATCTCGCAACAAGCCACACGCTTCGGATAAAGAAAAACTAGTTTTACACTCCGAATACAAGGTTTTGTTGAATACATTCAATTTGCATTCGAATTAATATTTAATTTGCTAGAAAAAATAGTTTGTTTACCAATTTTATTTGATCTAATTTTACACAATAATTCATTTGGTCGAATTAAATATTTCTATATTTTTAAATATCGACTCCGACTTATCTTTTTTCTTTTTTTCGATATATTTAATATATCATGAAATTTCGTTACGTTGCTAGTAGTAGGGGAGATTCTCGATCGAGAATCTGAAATTCCGTCACAATAGAATAGAAATAGTAGAAGGGGAGGGGGATTTTTCAGCTGTCGATTATTACAACGCAGTGGTTGTCTGAGATTCGATATGGGCACACTAGGACATATTTCTTGAGGATTATCACAATTTTTTCCGGAGATAAAATCTATATTTATTCCCGATCGAGTCACGTGAAAAGTTTGCATTGGCTTTTGGTTCGAATATAGCTCTACTCCGCCACCCAACGCGAGATCGAAACGATTCTCATTCTCGAGCTGCACGTGATGTTTTGCGTGACTTGAAAATCTTTAATTCGAGCGCGTGCCTCGGGATTGAAATAATCGCGATTCGCGGTAAACCGGAAACGTTGTATATTTAGTCGATCGATTAATCGACACTCTTTCACCGTCTAATTACTCTCCTCTCATTCGGTAATAAGTTTAATAACCGTAAATTATCATTCGCATAATGAAAATGTAAATGTAAAGACGAGAACTTGCATTATTAACTCCGAGCCAAGTTTTCTCATTTACGAATGTAATTTATTCCGCAATGCCAAAGTCCTACGATCCCTACGCGTAAATAAAATTCGTCGAGAATTTGTTTCAGTGTGATTTGCATCTCTCGGGTAATAAGTCGCGAGACGGGGAGTCGGGAAAGTATGAGGGAGGAAAAAAAAGAGCGTAGAGAGGAATCGAAGAAGAGGAAATAACTCTGAAACGATCCCGACGTTCCTGCGATATCGATTTTCGGGAAAATGGCGAGGTCCTAATGCTTCCCGAAGCGTGTCTAACGTCGGGTTCCGCGTCCCCGAGAACGCGTGGGGACTCTCCGTCGGGATTTCGACGGGGCTTTTGTGTATAACGCTCGGGCTATTGCCCCGAGAACGTCGCATCTGCCGAACTTGACTCTATATATTTTCCCTGCGATCGAGTACGCTCTTATTACGATCGGGAGAGAGAGGGAGAGAGATAGTTAAATTTCATCCGTGTGAAAAGAGAAAAAAAAACGTAAGGAGTTCTATAAAGGAAGTCGAAAAAAAATATTCTTATGTAGAGAACCCGCGTCCTGCCGAATTAAATTCCCATAAATTAATCTCGCCTGACGTCACGTGCACTCGCTGACATCACCATTCAACGGCATTTCCCCGATGACAACGCGTTCGACTTTATAAACGCCGTCTGGTAGCGATTACGTGACGCATCGATAAAATTACGGTAGCAACTGTTACCGAGATAGATTGTATATTATATCGAGAGAAAAAAAGTTGGACTAGGTCCAGATGGAGGTGCACGGATGTTATCGGTAGACGATATCGGGTCTATATGCCTTAAAGCTGTCCCGTTCTGTTATTGCGGACGATGTTTATGACGTTTCGAACAAACAATTTCGTCCAATACATTCGATATTTTTCCAAAAATACCGCTGAGAGTTGCAGTTTTATACCGCATGAAATAGACTGAAAAAAATAGAAGCTAGCTGAGTTGCATTTTATCTTAGCGTTGGATTATAATAACAACAATATTAATGTAAATAGCGTTTTGCAACAAAATCGATTCTGGATAATCAGCAATGTTTGTTTTATAATTAGATTTTTATTAATTCAATTGGAAATGCATAAAAGCAACATGTTGGGTAGATGAACTCACTCGATAAGTACAACAACATATAACTTTGCATAGTCTTATCTGCTCCGACTATTAAATAGACTCGTGAATATTCATGCCTCTGTAAAGTTATTAAAACGTTTGAAATCATTTTTTTCTTACCATTTCATTTATCGTAAAATTTGTCAGCAATTTTGCGACAGCTTGCGCTACCCGCAGATGCCCAGTATGGGCTATCGCGCGCGATTGAAGGCTCCGCGAAATTTACGTTTGCAGCCCCATCGGCACGGACAGGTATACGAGTCCCGACTCTGAAATTTGCCCCGTTATTAACGTCTGCCGGTCCAAATTGACGCGGAGCGGACCGAATCTATTCCTCTCGTCACTCTCTCTCTCGAGCGTTGTTACTCTGCAAATTAACTGGCGGGGGCCGGCTCGACGGGATTGCGCCCAGGTGCGGTTTTACGGGCACGAATTTGTATGTAAACAGGCTTCGATCCGTCTTCATCAGGGGACCGTAGTAGTAGGACTCGGAATTGCCGCCGGAGAGCGGAGTATAACCCGTTAACGGAAATTAACGATATTAACCCGATATGGTGCGCGCCTTCGCTAGGATCGATACAATTCTCCTGTCCCCCTTTTCGAGCTTTATTGAATCATCCAATATAAACGCGTCTGCGAATGCAATTGCCTCGGAATTTCGACACTGGATTTATGTTCTTTTCCCTTACACGTGTCGTACATAACTTTGGGAATTTGTATGCAAACAAGTCGCACCGAGCACCAGTTTGTCTCGTCATCGTCGATGCCTCGGTAATCGAAAGTCGAACTTCGCCCCCTCGTACTCTCGGAAACTCGTGGAAAATGAGGTCGCGGGGAATCGAACTCGGGCGGAAGACGAATAAGAAAAAATTTAAGGGCGTTCGTCAATCGACGAATCGAAAGATTCGAAATGGATAAATTATCGCAATAACGTAAAACGAATCGTTTTTTCTAATTTCTTTCATATCTTGAAGTAAATTCTACTTTTCAGTAAAGTCTTCTGATCTTTCTCATAAGGGAACGTATACATATATAAAAACTCATTTGATGTTTATCTTGGGTTCTAGATTATAAATCGATCTCAAATTTTAATAAGTTATACATTTCATATTTAATATTGGATTTATACTCCTCAAAAAATTGAGGGGATAGCTGTATTTTAGCTACATACAATCGAATACAATCAATCAAGTGGTCATTTTAAAACTTGAATCTTTCTTTTCCCCTGCTCGATTCTATTTTTAGTCAAATTATAATCGTTTGAAAACGAGTGCCCCCTCATTTTTTGAATAGTATAGTTTCTAAGACCTTCTTACTGACGAACCTCCTTAATCTCAAACGCAACGATCGACTTTCCTTCTCTCTCTTTCTTTCTATTTTTCTTTCGTTCCCTTCCGCGTGGAATCGGAGCGCGTGAGCCGTCGAGGAACTCATTGGCGTGTGCGTTAACGATCGGGGATCGGCTCAATACCGGACTGATATAACTTTATAGAGCCATATCCGAGGTGCCTCCAGCACCACCCCGAAGGAAGGTTTTCCAATGCCTGTACTCCCCACTGACGCACCGTCGACACGTACCAGCTGTCCTATTTAATAGAGCAATAAAGACGCGAGCGCGTAACTTTGATTTATGCGTCGACCATTATTAACGGGCCAGGGCGAAATACAACCGTACGTATCCTATAGGATGTGCGCGCGAGTCTTGTGTGCTACGAGGATAACGCGTAACCCAACCCCTCGCAATTGTATCTGTATCTTTTTTTTACCCTCCGAGTCTTCGCGCTCTTTTGTCATCGTTTCGTTTTTTTCTCTCTCACTTTATTTCATTTCTCTTTTCATCGAGCTGTCCGACGGCGACTTCTGGGTAAAGGGCGTAAAATGACGCATGCGTTTAGCCAGTGGAATTTTTTTACCGCCTCGCGAGAAAGAGAGACGTACGTATAAACGTTCACAAAAGGCACGGCACCCTCGGAAAATTTGTAGCCGAGGCTACTCGTGAATGGGAATATTCATCGGGCTATAGGTGTGGCGTGTCGATATGAATGTCTTTTTTTAACGATATAATAAAAACTGACCCGAGTTATATACATACGTTGAGCCTAGTAAACGCTGGAATTTCGTGGAAAAGAGAGGAAATATGATTTTTATATTTGCCCCTTCGCGAGCAAAAATAGCAACAACGGAACATGTTGCTGGGTATCGTACGCACCGGAAAAGCAATTTCGGTACTCTCGCTCACGGCAGACGTAGGAAATACGCTCGAGTGGCTGCGAGGTTTTTTAAAACGCTTTCTGGATCCGTAAATACTTTCGCGCTCGTTCGCCTTGGTAGACGTTTTCGGTACTAGCGCGACGACATTCGTCTCGACGGGGGTGTAAAAGGAAGCAGAAGAGGGATAGATAAAAAAAAAGTCACGGAGCGTGGAGGTGTCTTCGCTTAACGATCCACCTGTCGTCGACAAAACCAAAAATACCAGAGTTACGTAACTTCGAAATTTCAATTCTCGTTCGTTGCGTAAGAGATTTCGACTCAACCGAAGCGTGTAGCCTTTAACTGACCCCGGACAACCGTTGATAATTAGCCGAACACATAAAACACGATAAAAGTCATAAACGCAAACTAGCTGTTAATCGAAAATCTAGGAACTAAGCGTGAAAGTCGATTATCCGGTATATGGCTAGTGATAAGAGAACAGAGAGAACGCGTGCAACATCGAACACTCGAGTATTTATGCAAGCCTCCTCGACTAACCTCTGTCGTTCTCGATATACTACAATCTTTTTTTTTTCTTGTCTCGCGAGGGCGTACACGAATTTTTTCCTCTTCCTATTTCTCTCTCTTCCTCTCTGTTCTCTCCGGCTCGTTTACATCCCGGCGCCAGTCGCAGCGAAGCGATAGAATAGCCGGTAAGAAAGCGAAGGTAGTCGGAGGGGTGGGGGGAAGAGGGAGTAGACCCGGTACACGAGACACGAGGTTCAAGTGCGCTTGCCGATATACGGCCGATAAACGGCGACGTACACGCGCCGCGTTTATATACGAATAAGGGCCTCCCTTTCATGGAAGAGGGATCATTATTCATCGCGTTTTGCTCGCGCCGTGGCCGTCGTAAAAGCGGAGCTACGAGCTCTCCGAGATATACGACCGAAAAACTAGAACTTATTACCCCGGTAAAGGCATGATTAAAAAAAAAATCTGCCCCGGAACAGCGGAGCTAATATCGCGAAGTAGATTCGCCAACTGAAATTCGAACGACGTAGGGTACACCAAAGGAAAAGGATGGTGATTTGAGCATTTTGATAACTTTTACAGAGAGTAACAGCCTATTATACGTATAAGTTGCAACGAATAGGACTGTAAAGTTATTATTGTTGTACCTATCAAATGGGTTCATCGACCCAACATATGTTGTGTATATTGTTGTTTAGATAGTCTAGTATGATTTGTTTTATTATGTTTGCATTGGTCAAGAATCTTCAATAAAATTATCCAAACAAGTATTGTTGATTCCCTAATATTTGTTGCAAAATGTTATTTATCATTTATATTATTATTATAATCAATATATATAATAGCCAAAAGTAAATGTCACTCAGCTCCTACTTTTTTCAGTGCATCGACAGGGAATTCGTAACGTCATTATAGCTATTGAAAATAATTTCTATTGAACAAACACGTTTTGTGATCGTCGACTGGTCCGCCTACGGAGGCCGGCAGCCCACATCTCGCAGTCCATCGACAGTCCGGTAACATATGCGGTTCGCTGTAAAATTACGACGCGAGTGTCGCGCAATATTCGTTAACGAATACAACCGGATGCAAACTCGGGTAGCGCGAAACATACCCCTCTCTTTCTCGCACGCTGCATTTCTCGCTGGACACATCAATCACCGGTTTTATACGCATTTATTGGGCGCCGATTCGTAATCGGCCGTTAATTCAGTCCCCCTCTGCACTCTACGTTTGCTCATCTGCGATCGATTGATAGGAGCTCTTGAATATCAAAAAATTTCAAACTCGAGTGGTGCAGTCCGCGCATCCTACCCTTCCGCTTCATCAATCCGCGAACTCGACCGCGTGATTAAAACGCATTAGCTCCGAGGCAAAAACCATTCTGTTTTCCCCTTCGCTTAAAAAACAGGTGAGCAAACTACGCAAACCTCCCTTGGTTACGAGATTTGATTCCCTTATTTGCCCTCCGCATTACAAAGAAGGGATGAAAAATTATTTTTCTGGCCTAAAGATTTTAATTAAAAATGGGAGTAATTGGATCGTTAATGAAAAATGATACAACTGATATCGTAATCGCATTCTTCTGTCTATCTTGCTCTCTTTTTTTTTTTATCGTCGGTAAGCCGCGTTCCATCTGCCGACGTGAAATATTATACGTCGGTCGGTTTTATAAAAGGCAACCCTCCACCCTCGAACGCCGAGCCGCTTTGATTTCGTCGTCATCGCGCGCAAAACGTGTAATTGGGATTCGGATACCGGGGAAGCCCCCCACGCTAGAGAGAAAGCATTAACGTTATTAATGTCACATCCGCGAAATGATAATCGTATCTTTTCCACCCAGGCGAATGTACACAAAAACCTGAAGAGGAAGGGTGAATCATATTCCATATGAAATTTTGTTTTCGAAATTATTCGCGATATTTGATGAATATTCATGATGTATTGGAAGAGACGAGAGGAATAATATTAATGAAATTGGTCGACGGACGTTTTCTCTTTCGAATTTCAGTTTTATGCGCGCTGATGTAGGTATAATATTTAAATTACCAGAAGAACATTTGGAATCGAGGAAAACCCATACACTCCGTTTAATGAGCTTGGCCGGAAGTGCGACGCCGAGGTAATTTTCTTGAAAACAACCGTCGGCCGGTTTTGATCGGCCCGCCTTAGTCGATCGGACTTTTTGTTTCGCGCATAAAGAATGTCACTCACGTAGCAGCCACGCTTCCTGACCGCAGGCCCCGAATATACTCGCGGTGCATTTAAATTGAATATAAATTTGGTGGACCCTGCCTCAACGTCGGCAGAGTTGATCGATCGCTAAATAATTTTACAAACCGTCCCGACTGTAACACCGGTAGCTAAATTCCATCGAATCCTAATCAAATCGATAATTGCAATATTGGTATCCATTATAACGTTCGATACTGCATTAATATTAATGGATATCCGCGACAAATCTATCGTGAAAACGTTTGATTTTAATTGAGAAATCGGTACATTATCATTTCGGTTGGTAATATCCGCAATTTCGATATAACGTTCCGATTCGAAAGGGGTAGATATTAATAACCGCGAAATTACGGGGCTAAAACCTGACGTATCAGTGGCGAAGGGTGGCCGAGGCATTCGGGTCACGTAGCAGCCATGCTCCACCGCGAAATAAATACCTCCTCTGTGAAAAAGGAAAAAAAAAATCGTTCCCTCGGTGGATAAAGATTTTTCTATAATCTCGCTAGGCGCACGTACTCGCTGCTTGTGTAGCGGAAGAAAGTGATAGAAGAAGAAAGGGAGGGGGGAAGGGACACGTGCCGGCCGTTATGACTTCCTCCGGCAACCAAATTTAATTTACAGCGACCGCCCGTCCTTTCCAATTTTCGCTGCACCCACCCATCCCTTTTCGCGACCGTGAAATCAGTTCAGCATGCCCGTAAACAAACTCGATCGTGACTAATTTTACCGTTCGGAAGTTCCAACCCGTTGAGAGAATTTTTTTAGAGTCTAAATCTTTTTACGACTCTCGATAGTTTATCTCTTTTTTTTTGAAACGCAAACCAGTTATAAATATCAATAAATACTCGTTCCGATGAACACTCAATTATATGTATATATAATTAGATTATCCTATGTATAATTCATTAGTACAAACAGATCTTTATATATTGTATACAAGTTTATACCACAATGGCAGAAAGTTTAACATTCCCGAACTGGGTGCCATGATGCATAAATGTTGGACTTTCCATCTTAAAAGTACGTTTCTACAAAGAAAAATATTTTCAACTCTTTCTGAAAGAAATATTCAATTTCATTGGCCATATTTGCAAAATTTTTCAAAAATTCTTTCAAGCTTTGCGAATGCAAGATTTTTCGTTTCCGAAGTGAATGCGAGTACAGTGCGTATCGACTTGGCGCGCTCGAGCGTAGCACAGGAGTGAGGGAGAGATCGATTTTCGATAATCAGAAACCGAATACCGGCTACCTGTGATCAACGTAGGAAAAGCATAAAGAAGTCGCATCGATCGGTAGCTCGCACGCTCGAAACAGGGAAAATGAGCCGAAGCATGATCCTGAAAGGCTGCTGCTACCGTGTATACCTGTATTTGTGCGTTCCTCTCTCACTCGGCTAGTTTCGACCTTCCCGCGACGATTAAAAGCGCCGAACTTCGATATCCGGTTTCGGTTGCCGCATGAGCGGTATGCCTTCGATAATTACGAGCCCGTCGGACGAGAATAGAAAGAGTCGAAAAAAAAATAAAAATTCTTTTTAACTTTTAATAACGACCGAAATTCAACGCCCGTTCCTGTGGAAAATTCAATTTTATCGGAGATTTTTATATCTTTCTCTCCTATCCTTTTTTTCGATTTAATCCCGCGGGAATCGGGACACAGATACCAATTTTTGCAATGGGAGATCCGAATGAAAAATTCGTGCTGTACCGCTGTAGATATAAAACAGACGTCGTTACTTCGTCGAATCGTTCGCGGTCGATCACCCTCTATACACCGCATGCTTGGAAAATGGTAATTAAAGTTACGTAAGCGAAAATTCCGCAGTGGAAAAAGGGGGTTGGCGGAGATAGAGATAGATAGAGAGGAAGAGAGGAAGAGAGGAAGAGAGAGAGAGAGAGAACTATGGCGCAGCTGTATCACCGCGAAAACTCCATTTTCTCGTGGCACGAGCAACGGATTGATATTCGCGTTCGTTATACGCGGGGAATTGAATCGGGAATAGATGAGACGCGAAATGGAAACACAAAAATGGGGTGAGAGATAGAGTGAGGGATAACGATTTCTAATTTTTTATAACCACAGTAGCTGGCTTTTACGCGAAATTGCAGCCGGAAGAGGAAGAGAGAGAGAGAGAGAGAGAGAGAGCGTTCGAATGTCAGTGCGTTCCTGCGGTAATCTTTTTTAATCACAGTTCCGTTAACGCGATTTGGATCGAGTGATCCATATGAAATATATCCGTGATTAAAATTCAATTCGGCCATAACGAGATATCGCAAAAAAAGAATGATTAATAACGCACTTTTTTATCCATATAGAAATGCAGAAAATCTGCTCGAATTGCATTCCACATCCTCGTTCGTTCATAATTAATTATAATTCGTTCGGATTGATTTTCATTATCTCGTATTTGGGAGATTATCAATACGTATAAACGTACTGATTTATTAGCCCTGATTCAATTTTTCTTCTCTCTCTCTTTTTCCACCTTCGTCTCGTTCGCTCTGCACGATGATTAAATAGCATCCAAGTTAAGTACATCGCGTGGCTCAATAACGGATTTTCGATTGCAATGAGAACTTTAACGAGAGTGGGCAAGCAACGTATATACGAGCTACGCACTCGGGCCGGTCCACATTTTCCATTACGCTCGTTATATACGTCGATTATTTATTCCCAGTGAAATAACGCCGGCCATACGAGCGACCGCACTTTCCCCGTTTTTCCCCACCTGCGTATATACATACATATATTTCTTTTTAATTCGCGATATAACTGGCCAAATATTCGCCTCTATACACACCGTACCGAAAATTTATCGCTAATTGCTTTTTATTTACGCCGAGCGAGCCGGCCGTTGCTCGTTCTGGCCGATATAAAGCGTATTAAAAAAGTTCACCAGCAGAGACTCCGAGAGATAGGAGCTTCTATACACACAATCGATGAATTTTACGAGTATACGGGGTTATTTATAATCGACCGGAGCACGGTTCCTCCTTGCTATATCTCCGATCGGCAGTAAACTCTAAAATGAGGAGAAAAAATCTTCTGTTTTGGATATTCGCGCGAGTCTTCTCGAGACGTCGATGCCAGGCCGCGATAGGACTCTCGTTGCGAACTTAATTGGTAGTCGAGTACAAACGCGACCAGAAGCTCACTTTCCTCGGGAGATTTATGGTTCGAGGTGTTTGTCTGTACTTCTGGCCTCGGCAAATGCGTAATGCCGAAGAAATTCGACACTTCGCACTCCGGCCGAGTGTAATGCTATCATTCCTCCGACTCATTGGCTTCGCTTCGTGGATGTCGATGGTAACGCGATATCCTCGCCACGTCAAGCTCGAACATGCGCATTTATGCATTGCCGTGGCAAATATTTTCTTTCTTATCTTGTCGAGAAACGGAAAAGCTGCTTGTAACCACAAAATAAACCTCGTATCGAAAAATTCTTTATTATACGTATTATGAGTGATCGAGGGCTTGATCGAAGTAGACAATTACGTCTTGAAACCGATCCTGGTTACTTGATCGCAAAATTGATGCAAACAGTGAGTCACGTTCATACAGGGTGTTCGAAAGGGTATTCAGTATCATATGGTGAATAGTACTCATTTCACCATCGTCACAAACGGTTGACCTTTCGACCTATGTATATTCATATGAACTTTTCCATTCAGTATAGTGAGTACTATTCCTCATATGAACGCTAAATGTTTTTTTTTCAATACCCTGTACGCGTCACTCGTGATTCGAAATACAAGATGCAGTCTCGCAACACGCATTGAATTCCGCGAAGAGAGAGAACGCGCGTTAAAGTTTCATGAGTCGGAGAGGTTTTATGAGACTTTTTGATTAACACCGTCGAGTAGGAGGACGCCCTCAAACCCAGTTTCGGCGAAACTGCTAGACGTCCGGTAATTTCGCGATGTACATCGTCGCCATGACCGTGACAATGCCACGTACACAGACAGACTCACGGAAACATCCAACTCGCGGTTATTAGCCTCGTCCGCTCCTATGATTAATGCCGCAGTGGACTTTGGAAAATTGCCCTCACTCCCCTGGGTCTTCTCTCTTTCTCTCTCGCGTCCTCTCGCGTATAATAAAAAATAAAAGAGAAAGAAGGTAAGGGAGGGAGTGTATATAGCGGAGGGATAAATGCGCGTCACGTGCGCGAACGGGGACGTGCGTACGGGTGTTGATGAAACTCCGTGGTAGGTGGCTCTCCTCCTTTCCGTGACACGCGAGCTCGAGATGCCGTTACGAGGGAGAAAGAGGGAGCTCGAAAGGCTCGAGGAGAGTCGAATAAAGGACCTCCGCAGCCTGTTCAGGGTTTCTCAGTTGTTCTGTTACTATCTAGAAAATGTTGTGATGATAACTCGTTTAGAAAAATATGTAGGTAGAATATGAAAGAAAAGATTATGAGAGGTGTGAGATCCAGGAAAAAAATAATGAGAATAGATAGATTAAACTTGAAAGTTTATTTTTCTACGCACTTTTAAAAAAACGTTTTGTTGCCACTGAAACGTAACTAATTATAAATCATATGCCCGGTCGATGTTAAAAAAAAATCAGGCCTGTTGTTAACCGGACGAGCCATTTTCAACCTTTTTATTGAAATTCCTCAAACGCCACCTCTCTCGGCTGCTTTTTTAATCGCACGTCTAGCTGCTCCGCGCGAGAATATACGAGGATGGCTGGGTTTTATTAGATGTTAAAAGTTTAATACACACCCTAAAGAAGGGCGGTAAAAATAATTTTATTAACGCGTGAAAAATTCGCAATACGACGCCGTCGGGAGGCAATTTGTGCTTCGAGGTTGAGAGGCACTGTTGTACAAGTTTATTGTAGACACATTGGGTAGGAAGTGGGGAAAGCCGAAGACACGAGAAGGAAGAGGGGAACGGATCTCGTAAACCTCGTGACTCTTCGCCTACTTCCGGTCCCATCACGCCCAACCCTGGTGTGTCCCCAAGCATCGAATATTAATTAGATAATTAGAGTGACGGGACGGCGCGTTCGACGTACGTTATCTATTGTTCGTTCCGATTCTTTACGCTCGCCTTCCCTCTCTCCGCACTCATTCGTAACGCAATAACGAGACGCGAGCGTGTCGCGTGGTTTACGGTAGCCACTGAGCATGATAATTTCTTTTTTCCATTCTAAAATGGAAAGGAAACGTTTTTGGTAGACGAAACTAGATAGGGATCTACCGAAATTAACGCGTGGATCGTAAATTCCACAACGCTAACCGAATTTGAAAGGTACACACAATTTGAGCCGATTTGCATAATAAGCCCAGTTTTTTACTGTCGTGAAAAGAATTTTTGTCTCTTTGAATGCGGTGTTGACGCAGAGTACGGTATGGTTATAAATAAAGGCGAAATAAAAGTCCTAACGAGGCAACGTTGAGCAACGTTTTATCATTGGCTAATAACCGTTGTCGCTCTATACGTACGTACGTACGTACACACTCGGCACACGAACGCGCGCGTATCCGGGGCTACCCGGTAGCGCCTCCATGAGAAACTCGAGATGAATACCAAACGTTAATTATAAACGGCAACTTGTATTTTGTCTTCGAACTCTCTTCTTCTCTCCTTAACTCTCTCGAGCGCGAAATTATACGCCGAGTGAAAAACAATTTTACTGTTAGACGCTCGATTCGATTCGCTAAACACATAAGACGCGATTGCCGATGCGTTTTATATCACCGCGCATCTCGTAAAAATATCTCACTCGCGCGAGAATCGCGATTGTTCCCGACGGATTTTTATGTTCTCTGGATTCGACCGAGCGTACCTTCGAGTTTCGCCGAGCATATCCTACGAACGAAAAATATATATATTTTTGTCTCTGCTTCGAGAGCGAGAGAGCGTGATTTTCGCTCCAAAGTATTTATGTGGCCATCTGTCGAGAACGTATATAGTTTCCAATTTCTCTGCCAATATCGGAAAGCGAGGACTTGGATTCGGTCCCAAAAATGCACCGAGCGAATCTAGATAGAGAGAGAGGGAGAGAGAGGTTTATCAAACCCAGAGTCGATATCAATGACTCGAGAAAATTCGAAACCACAACTTGCTGTAAACAAAATCATTTTCTTAAGGATTTATTTAACGTTGCATCAACAACTAGGTCTGTACACTGAGGTGATTGATTTAACAATTATTTTGTCAGCAACAATTGAATACTATTAAAAGAGTACTATATCTTTACAAATTGCATTGCTTTGTTGAAGTGGTTCTGTGTGTCCTTAGATGAAATAAAATCTAATCGAATGTTTTTATTTGTTCCAGGTACGTGAAAATCAATTGAATTCGCTGTGAAATACCTGCAACGGACTCCCGCGGTGCGCGTGAGAAAGCCAGGTAATCGTAATGACACGGCTTAGCCTCCCTCATTATTGTCGTCCACGACATATCAAATTCCACGAGCCTTGCAAAATTACGTTTACGCTCGAATCGAGTGTAACGGGTTATTTCGTTTTCTCGTTTCGAGGCATAATTTAATTTACGAGAGGAGAAAAAAGAAGTAAGAAAAGGCGCGCGCGCGCGCGAGACGAGAAGCTAACCCTTCTCGTAGAATTGCGTCGAACACGTCGAATCGGTAATTTTCGCCAGATTACCAATTACCGTCAAATTAATCTAGTTTTTTTTTCTATCCTCGCGAGAATCGACAGGAGGAAAAAATCGAAACGAGTTCGACACGTTCTCGAGGTGATTATACCAGCCGTGAAAGAGAAAAAGAAGGGCAAAAATCGATACGAGACGGTGTGCGAGTACGTATAGGCCGTAATTGCAACTTGGATGATCGGTTTGACGTATAAATCATAGGATATATGACCCGGATCACCAGTCGTCGAGTGAATTCGTTCGTGTGCGTGTGTATGTATGGGCTAGAGAAAAATACAATATAAAACATCGACGGGAGACTGGACGGTTATTTTTCGGAGAGATTCGCGAGTACGTTAACCCTTGGAGGAAAAATAACGGGGGTGGAAACGTCACCCGGCTCAGCCAGGAACGGTCGGCACGATATATCGATCGAGTCGATTATCGATCTCGACACGCCAAGCAAGAATTTCGGCTATCTGCAAATGACGGAGCGTTAAAATCGATAACCGATGAGTACTGGAGTCTCGTTCCCCTTTCGATTTTTCTTTCTCTTTATATCTCGCCACCAAAAGTGGTTATAACATCGTATTCGAATTTGCAGCGAGAAAAAGAATAAATATAGAACGAGGGCCTAAGCCGATATAGAATACGGGCTATTTTACATTTATTGAATTTTTCACGAAGAAAAGTTTTATATTCACGCGTTGAATTCTCTCGACATTTCTTTTCCACGCTCTCTTCCTTCCTTGCGCCCTATCGAAATGGGAAATGAAAGAGGCCGTGCCTCTTTTCATCCTTCCCGCAAGGCTGGCCGCTCGTGCCGTTTCGATTAAGTTTCACGGAATGCCCCGACCACCCCCTCGGCTTTGTTTCCCGCTATTTTTATCTTTTCCTCACCCCTTCGCGCTGAAAAATTGAATTGGCCCCCGCGCTACCTATGTAAGACGGTAGCTACTCTCTTCCTCGAAATGTGTATCGTGGGAATTTTCCTTTTCTCCTCTATTTTCTCGTTTTTTCGCGAAGAAAAGACGAACAAACAGCGAATTCGATTTGACGATTCGCGAGAGCGCGAAAATCGAGCAGTCGGGGGAGGCTTTTAGGGCGAGAGGGTAGTGGGAGGGGGTGAACCCCAGTTTCGGAATGCGAGCGATAGAGAGAGAGAGAGGGAGAGAGGCGCAAGGGGATGAAATACCCCGACACGCCGTGGATTTATAACTTCCCGCGAGAAACGCTTTGCCGGCGAATTTCGGCGGGTAGAGAGCTGCGGTGAGTTCGTTGAACGAGGTTAGTTTCCATGCGTTGCAGTGTCGGCGCGATAATTATTCCGAACGGTCGCGCTTAACGAGATGCGCGATACAGTAAGTACGTCTCATTGATTACACCGCCTGCCTCTCAACTGTATACTTTCCTTCGTTGCTGATAATTACCTCGCGATCCCGTCAAATTTTAGCTCATCACAAAACAAGCCATTCCATATCGTCTCATCCAATTTAAGATTGCGATAACGAGAGTTCTGCTTTACAACCCCTAAGAATCCTCTTTTTTGAGAATTTTTTTAGATTAGAAAAAAGTAACTTATCATAGCAAATTTTAATGAAATTGTAGAATATAAAATTCTCATTGAGCAAAAACATTCATATTTGTACATTTCATGTAATTATACAAATACAAAAACGAAAAACGGTTCTTCTTAAAATGGAACTTCCCCTTAATACACACAATTTTTCATCCTTTTATGGAAATAGCTGGTGCGTATGGATTGTGCAGTCGCATCGAGAATGAGTATCCCGATAGTCTCTTATTTCGCTGACTGCGGAATCTTTGCGTATCGTATGAGATTTCTCGGGTGTCTGGTATCGCAGAGTCGGACGATCGGCGGGTCCGCGCGCTTTTTTACGCTCGCCCGCGGCGCGAGCGATAAACCGGGCGGGAGCTCACGCGACATGGAAAAACAGTAAGAGAGAAAGGTAAGAGAAGATATATAAGCGAGATAGAAGGAAAAATAGAAGGAAAAGCCGAGAGCGAAGGGAGTCAGTGGTGATAACGCGACGAAGTCGAGTTTATTTTCGTTCGTTGCACTCGCGCATGTGTATTCTATGTACTTTCAATCTGTGGTGCGAGCTTCTGTTTGCCATTTTTATTTCAGAACCGTCTCGCCTACGAATTTCGACGCGCTGACAAACTTACCCCCCGCTCCGGTTACTCTTTTATACATTTCTCTCTCATTTATATCCTTAGCGTCCTTCAACGAGGAAAAATGAATAAATAGAGCGGACGATAAAGCTCTTTGCCTCGTACGACATTCGTCGGAACGAACCTCTCGAGTTTTCGACGAAATTAAACTCGTCTGGTGTTTAGACGTGTTTTTAATTTCGGAGAATATGCATCGTTGCTCTGAGATACATACACAGACAAAGTCGAAGATACATTCCAAGATGAGTGAGAATGAAATAATCGACACTGAAGAATAATTTTGTTCATTGTACCTACTCATTTGCATACGTTCAAATAATGAATCATTGTTTAAAATGTTTAATTATTAGCTTAAATAAAATTGTCATCTGCTATCTAAAAAATTATGTATAGCAAATTAAATATTCATCTGAACATATGCAAATAAAGAGTACATTGCACAAGCTTTTATTTACAGTGTATGAATTTCGAACTGACGAAAAATCTTCTTTCTCCGCGAGATGCGAATTCACGCTATGAGGAATAATCGAGAACGAGGTTCGGCATCGTTCGGCCATTAATAACTATCAAGCGTCGTCGATTCGGGCCGAAATCGTGATACATTGTCCAGTGCCGAGTTTCGAGCCCGAGGTCGAAGAGGGGAGTCTTGATTGGACGCCTGGCAAAACGAAAGCCGGAGAGGAAGAGAGAGTATTTTTTTTCTCGTACAATAAATAACAATACGACGTTAACCCACTAACGATCTCGCTTGACGGCGCGATATCGACGAGCCATTGAGCCTCGATTCTCTCTCTCTCTCTTCCTTCTCGAAGCTCGCGATCGCGATATTTTCTCGGTACACGGTCTCTCTTCGTTAGTCGCTTTATCGCGAACAATAATAGAAGAGCGGCACCGGTGCGCGCGCGTTGTCCGCACCGACCCGTTATGCGATTCCTAACGGCAGCGAGTCTCGTGCGTGTGCCGATTTATACGCTAGAAGAGTGTTTATACTACAAGCGATCGGCTCGTACACACGCACGCGTCTCCGTGTCTTCTCCTTCCTCGTGGGCGTTCGACACGTTTTACGAACGCCGCCTAAAGTGTCGGGTTCGCGCTCTACGAGAGAGAGAGAGAGAGAGAGAGAGAGGACCCATTATGCCCATCTGCCGCCGTAACGAGCCGTAATTGAAATCTCTCGCGAACCGTACGTCCCGGTTTCTCACGTTAGGGCTCGCAATTGGCTTTATTGTCGCGTCTGTCCGTCGTCGGGCCACGGCTCGAACGATATGAGTCGCGAAAACCTAGGCGCCGCACCCTTCGTGTGTCTACGTAAGGCGAAAGTCTTAGCCAAGAAGAAAGATCTCGCCCGAGAGCTTTCGCTTCCGGGTTTATTTTTTATTTATTATAGTGATTTTTAACCTCGGGTTTGAACGTGCATTTTGGTGTTATAGTTAAAATACAAAAAACATGTTTTACAGTAATATTAAGAGAAATGGATTCGAGAACGTTATATGTATATATATTTATATCAGAATATTAAACACTACTCAAATTAAGGGGACAATGATCAATTTTAGGCAGTTTCATTTCTGTTAAAAACGACCAAATTCAATCAATTAAATAGTCATTTTATAGCTCAAATTTTTTTCTTTAAAATGATCGCCTCAATTCAATTCGATCATTTTTAACCGAGCTACTACAGCCATTTGAAAATGAAAAATGTCTCCTTAATTTTTTTGTGCATTATTTTACAAATTCATAAATCTTTACGGCTACGATGTCTGGCTTGTATAGATAAAGGTTCTTTTTGTGAGGAGGATAAAAATCTATTTTTAGTAGTTTATTTAACATAGATTGCTTTACACTGTCATATATGTATACAATGGGCACCGTCATATCATACGTGGTCAGTGCCCTGAGACAGTCTCTCTATACAGGTCTGGAGAAGAACCATGGAGTTTTACTTTTAGAGTAAGAATTCCCATAGTAGCGTTATCTCTAGTCTTAATACTCTGTTGTGTACAACTATATTTTACAAAATAATTAAGAAGTCACTCGTAATTTTCATACAATTATAATTTGGCTAAAAATCGTTAAATCGAATCAAGCAGTTGATCGTTTTGAAAAGAAAGATTCATGTTTTAAAATGATCACTTGATCGATTGGATTATGTTGTACATATAAGTACCTTTTACTTGTATAAATTTTTCAAGTCCGAACAAGGTATTTTCGCTTCCGGGTTACGGAACGAATCTCATAAAAATTGAATACGAACATATTTTTCTCGAACTTCTGCTGTTTGGATAATACTTTGATGGCTTTACAAACAGACTTTATCGAACAGTCTACGTATTTTTCTATCATCTCAGATTCCCAGAAAGTTTACGTCCGGCTGTTTTAAAGAGAAAGAGGGAGAGAGAGAGAGAGAGAGAGAGAGATAGAGAGTGGCGCCGGTTAGTATACAATACGACGCACTCCTCAAAATGTTATCGCGGGTGGAACGCGATATGCGAGACCCGTGAGTAAGCTCTGTATGTCCCGCTGGAATTTTTCTCCTGACGCTTTCATTACGCTTAATCGGCCGCTCGCGAACAAATTGATATCGCCCGCCCTCTCGCTCTCTTCACACTCCGCTCGTTCCTTTCATTACGATATTAAGTTACCGGACGCGCTGTTTGATTTACATCGGAGCTCCGTGGATAAACCGATTGATAATTTATCGCCCACGATTTAATTTCCAACTATTAATAATACTATTCCGCTCGCGAGATCTGTAATTGACTGTTGTGGACGGCGAGTGCATTTTCGCGGATTAACGCTCGGCAAAAATAACACCCCGAATCGCGCGATATGTGATCGACGTTAATGCGATTATCAGAAATTGATAACGCAAAATTCGCTGATATGTACCCGCGACAATAGTGGACGGAATAAATATTTCAAGCGATCCAGAAAAGCTTTCGCGAAATGAAAAAAGCGTATTAAAAATGAAAACTATTAACGAGAGGTCTCGTGCGATGAGCGTGATTTTCGTTTTCTATTTTTTCGCTCCTCCCACGCACACTCGATGTGCATACACCGTGTCGTTATCCCGCGCGGCCATTGGTTGGGGCTATTCTCACACGCGTCATTAAACGGCTCCGTGAAAGTCTCGACGACGTGTGTAACGGATACGTACATCGAATGCCGAAGAGCGAATATCCGAGAGAGAGAGAGAGAGAGGCTGTCGTGGGTCCCGGCCCATTTCGCGGTTTCGTGATTGGGTGTATCGAGCGAGCTCGCGCGATACGCATCGCTCGGCACGTTCGGACCGACAATAATCTCGTTAAGAGCTCGACTGGGAAATATATGTACGCTATATACATATATACACACATATATATATATACATATTTATTTATACTGGTCTTCCTCGATGCCCCGGGGAAATAAATGACCTTACGGATCTGCGCATACCCCACACTGCATCCCTTTCGCGCCAAGATATCGCGACAATTTCGAAAGCGTAATATCGTCCCCCACGTAACGAGGTAACGGCGTATGCATTTGTAACGAGCATCTGAGATTACAATGAGCAAGAAACGAAGACAGTCTACGGTAACTCACTCGCGCAACACTATGAACTCGTAAGTTACCATTACCAAACTACCCTGTTTCGAAAAATAGAACCAGTTTAAAAAAAAAGGGCAAATCGAATGATTTGATTATAGTATATTCTGACCTGACTAAAAATATATATATACCAGAAATCTTATTTTTATCAGCAGATTTACACTGAAACCAATACTTTCTTGTAATATAAAAAATTCGTTGCTTTAATAAATAAAATAATAACAAAGAATAATTTGGTCGGCATTTTCATACGTCAGAGGAGTAAGGTCTAAATCAAATTTTATTTCTCGACTAACATGTCTCATTGAAACAGGGTAAGAATCGATTTTTGCGAAGAAACTTTCCGTAACGCGATTGGCAAGCGTCTTACTGTATTAGTTGGTTGGTATGGCTCCCTCGACTCAATCCGGCCAGTGGAAGTGACCTAAGGGCGTTATCTACACGCGGTCAACGATTTTAATTGTTTGCTCGTATCAGCGCAACGGTAGTTTATAGTACCTTCGCACATGTACGCGTGTATATTCGCGCATCCGTGTATTAGCTTGGTGCAGATCCGGACCGTCCCCGGAGCGTTCGCAAATTAATACGAGGGACGGAAGTAATAAGATTGCGGGCAAACTTTGTTACGAACTTTGGCCTGGGACGATAACGTTCATTGCCATCGATCCACATGCGACTTACACTTCTCTCTCTCTCGCTCTCGCTCTCTCGCTCTCGAGTTTCACCGACGATTACAACAATCTTAACGAGCGTATTTCGCGCATTCCGATCGGCGAGTTGAATTTTATCAGCAGCCATACTTCCCGCAATTTATTATCACGACTGGACGTAAAGTACCGTACGGCCAAACGACGTTCTAATTGAATGCTTCCCACCTGAGCTCTAATCCGCCGTGTTAAACGAGCCATTGTAACGCTCGAGTTATCGCCATCAGCCATAATTACGACTGGGCCCTCGTACTGCGCGCGTAACACAGGTGGAAGGGGATGGACGAGAAACGTTGGACGCGGTATAAGGACGAGGCTTAAAATCCAACAATACGGCCCATCAAAAGGATAAGCCAGTGCGCAAACGGGCACAGTAACTTCTCGACGAATCTCCACCCGCGGGGATTATTTTCACGCCTCGCGTATACAGTACAGGACGCGTAACGGCCTCGTTCGTCCGACCATAAGGGATTCTCGAAAGTCTTACTCGTCGGCTAAAATACGATTATTGTAAAATATTCGGAATCATTTATAGACGTCGTGTGTATCACGGGGTATAAAATATTTGTTCCATGCTGAAAAAAAGTAAGAGCTAACTATAAGTCGCATTTTCATTCATTTTATTCGTCGTAAATAACATTGTTGTTGCAACAAAATCATTTCTGGAGAATCAGCAATGTTTATTTTAATCATTTTATTAAAGATTTTTCATTGACGCAAACATTCATAATGAATACAATAAAGCTGGTCTCATTTCTTGTTAAAATTATGTTCATTTTTTGGCGCGAAATTCCGATGAAATAACGAAGCCAATTACATGCCCCAGAAAAAAGATAAGATTCTAAGAACGATCGACGTACGTGTCATCGGATCGAGTAATTAATCCTCCTTGGATCCGATGACGGCATGTTTTAAAAAAACACACACAGACGAGCTTTTCGGCATCGTCGAGGGTTATCGATCTTCGGGAAAGGAGCGAGAGAGAGAGAGAAGTTGGGACGATCTCACTCGCTATGCACCTGCGTTCGTACCTGCGGCTTGATTGATGGTTAGAGGCGGACCGGTCTCGGCGACGACACGCGCTCGCGCAAGCCTCTCGCGGAGGCTGCGTAAACGGTAGACGATACTTTGTGTGCACGCATGCAGCGTGCGCCTCGTCGTACATACCGCTCGTGTACGATTAATTTCGTTGGGAGAGCGACGCGTGGGGTCCGCATCTATTTTCCCGTTGGATACGGTGAATGGGATTCGCGGAAGGCGTTCGAGACGAACGGCTTGTAGATACAAGGATATCTTACTGTCTTCGCTAAAATGCAACTTAGAATTTGAAATATTGGCCAGGCTGATCTATCGGATGATTTCTTGCTCTCTGATTGAGGATCTTCACGATCGGTGTCGGTAGATCATTCGATCAATATTATCTTTTTACTAGAATTCATTATTGAGAATATAAGGAATGGGTTGATGCATTTGGGGCAAGTCCTGGTTAGAGTTTTGTGAAAAAAATGACCATGAGTGACCGGCTAATTCCGAGTTTTAAACTTTGTTGTTTTCTCAAAAATAAACAAAGAGGAGTTCGGCATTATCGATCGTGTTTTTTGACACCTCAGATTGAATATTCGACGTTTCTTTCATCGATAAGATCTATCCTCGGCTAATTAGCCAAACTCTGGCGATATAGGACGCGAGAGAGTATCTCTTAATACGCTCGTCGACGGGAAATTCTTCTGCTTTATCGTCGATGCCCGGCGGCTGATTAGCGGCGAGAAGAGGAAGCCGGAGTAATTTTGAGGCCCTCGTCGCAGCTGAACTCGCGGCCCGCGAGATAGCTATGACAAGATGAGTAGGGGGAAGGAGAGAGTTTACACGGCAGACGGAGGAGTAATTACATCCAAGTTCTCGGTCTCGAGTTCTCTCTATCTCTCGTGAAATTTCTCTCGCTCTCGTCAGCCGTTTCGCCAAGGTTTCCGAATCTCATCTCGCTCTCTTCTCGTTCCAGAACCCTTCCGAGCCGTCCTGGATGCTTCCAGGATTCCCTCTCTCTCTCTCTCGGATAATACTCGCGACGGTATTATCCAAGCACCGTGGAGGTCCTAGACCTCCTCCACCTCCTTCTCTCACGAAAGATTAATCAGCCGAAAACGCTCGGCTTTTGTCGCGACAATTGGCGTGCAGTCGCGATCGCGTTCGACCGCGTTCCTCCCCAACCACCGCCATATTGAAACAATTACAGCCGCTCTATCGAAATCCCGGCGAATTCGCGCGTAAAATAGTTCTCTCTCTCTCTCTCTCTCTCTCTCTCTACTAGACATCCAGCCGTCCTTTTTTAATCGTTCATAAACCACGGAACAAAGTGATTGGTGGCTACATCGCGAACTTGGTTAAATTGATTTTCGCGGTTCTGTTGTTTTTTCGGCGGAAAAAATTTTTCGCGTAGAACCGGTAGAAAAAAAACAACAACAAATATGTTTGCCGATATACCCACTCGTGGATCGAACAAACGGATTCACGCGGCGTATAACTGTTTGATATTCTAGAATCGAGTTTGGTTGGGAACAAAATAACATCGACAGCGTTCCTTTTTTTTCAAACGATCGGATTGGCCAGTTCGCATGTAAATTTCGGAACGCCTCCTCGAGAGCGACTTGCGCGCTTGATTTACGTACGAGCGTCATCCGATATAATCGCGGGAGCGAGATGCAGCGCGTATATAGAGTCGAGAAAGGAAGCGTAAATCAAAGTCTCGTTGATCGCTCAATGAATCGTTTAAGCCCGTGCCGGCGTAGTTTGTCACGCGCTTTGCAACACTTTTCCCCCGAGTCTCGCTTTACCCAAAACTATTCTCGAGCTCGTCTCGGGATTTACGATCCGGCCAGTGCGAGAGAGCGCTGATTGAAATCGTTTTCATATAAAATCGAGCCCCTTTAATCCGACAAACAATTAACCGGCGATGAAAAATTTTTCGATTTGAATATCGCTTTTTCGATATTTAAAGTCGAGGGGGTCGTAAATTCTCACCAGTCGCGATATTAATAAATAATATCCGGATTGACGGGGGGAGTAGCGTCGTGTGCTATTATTATCATCGTTCGCCGATGCGGTATATGTAGTAGACTGTCGCGCTAAGCAATTGCGTTCTTTCGAGCGTGGGTGCCGGCCCGAGCGCGCATCGACAATGGCGCCCGTAATTTACGACGCGACGTAATAACGGGGCCACTTAGCATAATTACGGTCGGTTATGTACCGACCGGTCCCGATCTACGCTCGGGCTTGGAAAATAGCCGTACAGGAAAATCGGTTTATTGTTCCATTTTCCATTTCTCTCTCCCTCCCTCTCTCTCTCTCTCTCTCTTCCACTTTCCCTCAATCAACAGTTTCTGAGTCAAAAAACTGTTTCATGTCAAACCACTCTGAATAAAACTCTATTTAAAATATTGAAAGAATAACACCTCAATTTTTTAAATACATATTTAACATTAAAGTTATTAAAAAGATGAAAGGAAGAAAAGAATTTGTACTCAACATGAATGCGTTCCAAAAAAAAGAAGGAAATAGTTATCAGTTTCAAATAACTATCTCAGCTAAAAATGATGAAATTCTATCAATAAATTGTTATTTCAAAACTTCAATTTTCTCTTTAAAACGGTCATCTCAACGGTCGGTTCAATGATTTTCAATTAAAGTAGTAGTATTGGAGAATTAATTGTTTTTTTTTCCAATGTACTTTTTTTGAATGGTATATTTAATAAGCTTTGAGCAGGTTCATGCATGGTCAAACGAGGAAAGCACGTTGAAATTCTGAAAAAAAAATTTTTCCAACATGTACATGTTTCCACGAAGAGTAATAAATAACCACCATTGGACATGCCTAAGTGAAACGAGAGAAGTACAGGTAGCAGTAACACAATCGTTGGATCATTAATCTCTCTATCGCGGTACAACCTATAAATACAAAATTTTTAATCGTCGCGACGTTATCAATTTTCCTCTCGCACTTATGATAGACTTTGCTTTTTCGTGGGCGGTTTCCCAAGAGAAAGAGAGAGAGAGAAAGAGAGAAAAAATGGTCGAAAGGAAATCGATCGGTATTCAAATTAAGCGCCCTCGACATCCTGCTCGGCCTTACGCAAATGACGTCCAGTTTTCGTATCCATAAATCATTGTTCGCGAGTAGGACTATACGCGCGTAGTGGGTACGGGAAAAAGTTAACGTCGTTGCGATTTCTGCATAGCAAGCGATTATTTCTCTGTCGATTTCGAAATGACCGCGGGTGTGTGTTTTATCCGCTCGTGTTTGTGTACGTACAGACTGCCAAGTGTCTTTGTTCGGTGGGCCGCGCGTGGGCGTAAAATTAAGGCGGCACCGAGCCGGAACAATTGAACGTCGCCTTCGTCGTGGCTCTCTTTTCACGACGGATGTAACTCGATTCCGGTCCGTCCGGTATTTCTGGGTTTGTAATGGCCCTGCCTTCTTTCTCGTTACGTGTGGAAAATTGAGTTTCTTCTCTCTACACAGGAAGAGATAGAGAGCGAGCCACGCGAGGAATCCTCTTCGATTCCTCCTTTGAGCGCGAGCCTTAACACCTACTTGGGAACTTTTCGTCAACGCAATTCTATCCTCGCGCTTTGGGGTAATGAGATTTCTTCGTGCTCTCGCTCGTTTCGTCGAGCGCGAAGAGAGCGAGGAGGAAAGAAAAAAAGGACGAGATAGAGATTCGCGTAATAAGAATTCTTCGTCGAAGTCTCGGAGTGCACAATAAAGGCTCCGGTGTATACCGCGCTTCCCCGCATGAGTAGCGAAGAAATGGAGGGAAAGAGGCTGAATCGGGGAAAGGAAGATCGCTTTTCTTGTGAGCGCCAATCTCAAGGTCGTATAACCGAGAGAGCGAGAGAGACGGAGAGAGACCTACATGGGCACGCGATTGGGATGAAAAGAGATATCTCGTCTCCCATATTGCTCGCGCGTGGGGCGTATCACGCGAAGGGGGTAGAATGATTTATAAACGGGACGACTGGAAATGCCCGAGCTTATACGTACACGTACAGGCACGATGCTCGTAACTTCCAATTAGGCTACGGGCTTCGAAACGCATTCGACCGACTTCCGAGCGCCAACAGAAGGATTAAACCGTAGGCGCAGCTTTTCGTCGCTCGGGGCTTTTCCCCTCGCAGACCATCTTTTCTCTCTCCTCTTTGACTACCATCGACTGTTTTCGATAAAAGTCTCATTCCCGGATCTTCGCCCTGCCGTGCCTCGGCTCTCTTTTAATTCTGATATACGACGCACGCATTTACGAATAAATATGAAAGGAAATCCGTCGGAAAAAATTACCTTTTCACGAGTGGGAAATTAAATGTACATGTTTTCAAAAGATGTTCTATATTGGTAGATCATACAAGGGAAAATGAGTAATAATTAATATTTATTTCACATTTATTCATTTACGACACACGTGCTGTAAAATGACGACGTCATCGTTTTAAGACTGCCGGTGTAGCGAGAACTTTTTCTTATCTCTCATAATTAAGACTCGCTTCAACTGACAGAAATTTTCATTCGGAGGAAATTTTAAACAGGACACAATTCAATTCCTTCGCGATTTATATTTCCCGCTCATACGCCTTACGATTCTTCCTCGGGCGGAAACTTGGCCGGCACGTACGAGAACTATGAGGAGCGCGGGGAGTGCGAGAGCAGAGCGGGAACAAAGAGAGCCAGGCTGTTCCTCGCACTTTCGGTAAGTTTTCGGTCGAACAAAGATTTTATTACCGCGCGAATAAAGTTGAAGGGGGTTATATGGACGGAGAGGAGGGATATGAAATGGGAACGTAGGAGAGCAAGAGAGCTAAACCCCCCCTTCTTCTCTAAAGACAAGACGACGATAGAATTTCGGCCATAGAATTCTAGCGCGATGACAGGAGCAGTGGGGTAACTTTACGAGGGACAATTTCCACCGCGCTCTCTATACCTATATATGAATATACGTCTATGTAATCGTATATATACCGAACGCGGTGATTTCATAAAAAGAAACACAGGTGTCCGCGGTGACATAGCGCAATTGCTGACACCTGGCGCGCTCCGAGATTTCTCGGAACAGGCCAAGCTCGCGCCTCACGAATTTCAGCTTATGTACATACGGAGAAAGATGTCGGGACACTAGCGACATATCGAAGATGTCGCAATAGAGGGGGCCGTGAACAGCGAATAAAAACATTCTGCCGCGCTACGATTCGTACGCTGATTTGAAAATCCAATAAAGAGAATTACTTGGGGGAAAACGCGGCTGAATTTTTCCGTTATCGGAATTCCAGGAGTATTTATTTAAAAAAATGTAGGTAACGTTGAAAAATATGCGCTCCTGTCGAAAAAATGTAGTCGAGAAAATTTTCGCCCGCGCGCGGAATAACAATTTTTACTGAATTTAGTAAATTCGTTGCAGTCGGCATTTCTTTTTCGCTGCAAACTCCGGCGGAGCACGTACGGTATTGCCCACCCTCTCTCGCGAGCGGGAGAGGGTACCATACTTCATTTCCGACCCACCTTATATCCCATCGTGAAACGGCGGAGGACGCCGTTCCGGACATCTGTTGCTCGGGCTTGCCTCTTTTCCCGCAACACAAGGCATTTGCATAATTATAATCTCGGACGCGCGCGCGCGCTTGTGGGGTAGCTCGTCGTCGTGAAAACTCACGAGCTCGTCACCAAGCCCGCTCTCCGGCTCTCGTTACACATTTCGTTTTCTGGCTTGTTAAGAGAGAAGAAATCCCCGGGTGCGGACGGTGGTGAAGGAGACAGATGGAGAGAGAAAAAAATGTAGAGAGAGAGAGAGAGAGAGAGAGAGAGAGAGAGAGAGAGAGGGAGAATTCCGCCGTCGCGTGCGAAATACCGAAGCGCCAGTCGACAGACGAAGTCAATTTCGTACAGAGACAACGCCCGTACTGCACGTCGACGACGCTAGACTATTCGACGAAAATGAGTTCGCGTCAGCGTTAGACGCTATTTGCATAAACCACCTGGTGGCATCTGTTCAATTCCTTGTACCATCTATTCTTTTTATCGTTTTTCGATCGTTTTTCCAACCTCAATTTGTACAATCGAAGAAGAGAATGGTGATTTCATGCTTTTTGATAAATTTTACAGAATCGTGAACGTTCACGAGCCTATCGAATCTACTTTATTAAATTACCGTTGTTGTATCTATTGAGTTCACCAATTCAACGTGTTGTTGTATATTTTAGTTTCGACATATTTCCAAATTTGCAGATTCTGTATGATGGGGAATGTCCTTTACGGACATTCACACGGAAAGTTCTGGAATGATGAGAGGTCTGGATTTGATTGTAGAAA